>WHYT01015766.1:143689-155452 GCA_009806455.1 Tetrax tetrax
GACAAGGGGTAATGGGTTTAAATTAGAAGGAGGGAGGTTTAGATTAGATATTAGAAAAAAATTTTTCACAATGAGAGTTGTAGACCACTGGAACAGGTTGCCCAGAGAGGTGGTGGATGCCCCATCCCTGGAAACGTTCAAGGCCAGGCTGGATGGGGCCCTGGGCAACCTGATCTAGTCAGGGAGGTCCCTGCTTCTTGCAGGGGGATTGGACTAGATGACCTTTGAAGGTCCCTTCCAACTCTAACCATTCTATGATTCTATGATTCTATGAACATCAGCACATCAGATGGCACAGGGCCACCTGTCTGTGATGAGTATTGCTTTCTGGAGCTACCAGCTTCTGCTTCTTGACCATAGAAGTAGCTGAGGACAGCTAGCCTACCTCTGTTTAAGGGTCTGAGTGGGGTGAATCTGGACCATCTTTCTGAGGATGTCTTGAGATGGAAAATTGTATGTAGGATTCCAGTCTCTACAGTTAACAGCATCCTTCTTTCTGGACACAAGAATTCATTTGAGTATCTTGGCATCTCCACTCAGGCTCCTTATTTAGTTACCCTGTCATGATAGTTCATACCATAAAAGCAAGAAGGACATTGGAACACTTTGCTGCTAAGTACACCTCACCCACGTGCTCAGTGATACACACTTTTTTTTTTTGCACGGAGAATGAGAGAAAGAGACAGAGAGGGAGCTGTATACCACGTATTTATGTTCTTTTAATTAGTGTGTATTTTCTTATATTTAACAGCAGCCTCTACATCTAACAGCAGCCACTCTATTTCAGTGGGCTTTTCAGTTTCATTTCCTTTTGTCTGGCTAGAGCTGGAAGCTTTATTCCCATTTATCTCCTGCTGACTGGGATGAGTAAAATATAATGATTGGGAAATCTAGGAAAGAAAATGCTGTGAGATACTTTGATTAGAGTGACAGAATGATTATTTCGTTAAAGTAGAGCACTCTCATTATTTTTTTAAAATACATAGAAAGTGCTCATAGTGGGTTCATTGTTCAGTCTTGTTTTCCTGACTTTTACTCCCGTCTATATTGCAGTTTGCTTGTGGTTTTGGTGGTGGGTGGTTTCCACCCCCATGGTAGTTTCCAAAGTTTCAGAACTGTTCCTGTTCAACATTGAGATAAGTGTAAAATCTTCAAGAAAACCTGGGGCAGATATTACTGTCGCATCTGGGAACTAGAGAGAAATGGGTACTCTAGAGAAGGGTTAGATAAATATCTAAAGCAGCCCAGGAGAATGTGTCTAAATCGGCTCAGACTGGAGGTGCTTATTCTCACTATTGATTTAATGGGAGCATTGAAGACTACCTCAGGAGTAGGGATCTACACTGCTGGCGTTTCCAATGAAGTGAGAAGAACGCTACTCTTTGTGGAACGATCTTGCTGCAATCAGCATATCGTTATATTATGCAAAATGGAACAGCTCTTTGGACTTCAAGATAAGAGCTGACAGGCATCACCCAACAACAATTCAATTTGCCCAAGTGCAGACTGGTGCTTGGGCTGGACTTTCAGATTTTGAAGGGAACAAGGAAAGCCTGAACTCTTTATATTTGGGCAGGAGAGAGTAAATGCAAGGTGTATCTAGGTTTGGATTAATCTCTTTTAGAGATAAGGAAAGGCTTGCAGGACCTCAGGAGAGTCATAGAATCATACAATAGTTTGGGTTGGAAGGGATCTTCAAAGGTCATCTAGTCCAACCTCCCTGCAAGGAGCAGGGACATCTCCAACCAGATCAGATTGCTCAGAGCCCCGTCCAACCTGGCCTTGAATGTTTCCAGGGATGGGGCATCCACTGCCTCTCTGGGCAACCTGTTCCAGTGTTCTACAACCCTCAGTGTAAAAAAATTTTTCCTAATATCTAATCTAAATCTACCTCCCTCTATTTTGGAACCATTACCCCTAGTCCTGTCACAACAGGCCCTATAATATTTATTTCTATATCCTGTGCTCTGTCTTTGCATGGCAAAGCTTAATCGGTTTGTGCAGAGCTGAGCACCATGGGGCTCTGAAGTTGGCTGGGGCATCTCAGTACAGCTATATCCAACATCAATCATTGAATGCCACCGGTCGCTAGAAGGATGATATAAAGGTATCTCACAAGCCTGTCCTGTCATCAAGAAATGTCATGACCATCAAGGGAGCTGCAATGCTCTAAGGTGCACGTGGACAGCAAAGGGATATTTCAATTGTCCTGGTGATCCTGGCAGAGAGCAAAGAATTAACTTTTGCTCATACTGCAGACATCAAATCTTGACTCGCTTTGCTCTAACGTGCCGAGAAGGAAGGAAGCAATGAAATGTCTCATTATACATCTGACTTGAGTCATACATTTAGAACAGATGATGGTGCTGAAGGCTGTGTGATTTCATACCAAAAGGAGGGACGTGCTCTGAATGTCTCATTGCAGCCAGTGATCAGTTAACTGAAACTATTGATCTGCATGAACAAGGTCACTGAAGATTGCTTTTTTTTTTTCCTGAATCACCAGGAATTCATTGCAGTGACAGGATTATTCTCAGTGTCTGGAGTACTTCAGTTGTGCACTGCCAATACCCAGCTTTACGGGTTTCTTTTAGGTTTAAGTGACTTGGGTTTATAACACGGGGGTGTTTTTTAAACTAATTGGCACACTTGCCTGAATTTCATCATAGGAGAACTCTGACTACGATGATGCATAATGTAATCATTGTGTTGAGAAGGCACAAAATGCTAAATGGCACAAAATAGATTTAATCTTCTAGAGAAAAGCACAGAAAAAGTAAGTGTGGGAAGCTGAAGCTGGACAAGTTTAATTCAAAAGCAAAGATCCATATTTTCAATAATTCTACCAATCAACCATACATGCAAACTTCTGTGCCATTCACTAATACTTGGCACAATTGTATCACAATTGGTTGTTTTCCTACATGAGGTCCTTCATTTTTCTCCATTATTTGGTTTAGATAGACAGCTGTTTGATTTCCCTAACACAGAACCTGCTCTTTCAGCCTCTAGACTTCTTGTAGCTCTTTTATTCTTAAATTAGGGATTGGAGTGTGTCGTAATTTAGACCTGGTCGGGACCAGACTACGCAGTCTTTCTCACTCCCCCCACCCTCCAGTGGGACAGAGGGAGAATTGGTAAACAAGATAGGAAAAACAGGTGGGTTTAGACAAAACAAAACAAAAAAATTAACAGTGATAATAAAAGAAAACAAAACAGTGATGGAAAACAAACACAGTACAATAGCTTACAACAAACACCAACTCCCAGTCTCTTCCAAGTAGCAGGAGGCTCTCCCTACCACCCTCCTCACTTATATACTGAGCATGATGTCCCATGGGATGCAATTAGCCCTTTGGCTAATTTGGGTAAACTTACCCCAGCTGTTGGCTAATTAGTTAACTATCCCAGCTGGGTGCCCCAGTCATAGGGGCCACCAGCTCCACCTCCTCTCCCAGCTCAGGTGAATATTAACCCTATCCTAGCCAGAAACAGGACAGGGTGCTTTAGTGTACTGTGGTTTTAACGACATATTTTGTCTGGGGTTATATAAAGCTTCACATGCTAGAAACAGTATTGACAATAGGCAACAAAGGGCTTTCATAGCTGATAAGAAATCCCAGTTCAGAGACTCAGGCCAAAGCAGAGACTTATGCAGAACGATGGAGAACTCATTGAGCTCTTGCAAACACTGATAGAGGAAGAGGAAAATGTGTAACTAGTAGCCTTTGTGTTCATGCCATTGTTGGATTTCCCCTAGCAGAAAATATGCAGTAATTCCCCCAGGGATTTTTGAGTCCCTACCCACAAAGCACAACCCACCCATCCCTTTCTGAAATTTCAGGCAGCTTCCCTTGGGTTAGTTGGGCCCTGTTTAAAATAGATGGCTCCAGGCAATGTTCTATTTTCACGTCCTTTCTTCTGAAAATGAACAATGAAGGAAATGTTTTTTAATGGTGCATTACCAAACAGAAGTGATCATCTGACAGGTTTGGGTGTGGAGAGCTCTGCAAAGTCCTCAACATGAGACTTGAGGACTCCATACCATGCAGTGTGCCGTGGAATTCTCACTTATTATTGGAATTATCTGCACATAAAAGTTATTAATAGAAGTAATAGTAACAACACAGAGCAGTCCAGCAGTCAGGAGAATACCTTTGTGTTGAAGTTGTACAGACTCAGAGTTCCTGCTCCAAAGAGCAGGACAAGTAGTAGATGAAGATACAGAGATGGGAGAGGACACGGACACAAGGAATAGTCCTGGTCCTGGCGTGCCAAAGGGACAAGCTAGAGCGATGCTCAGGCTAGCATGATGTGTGCAAGAGAAGATATCAGCAGAAGGAGATGGAAGAATGTCATCATCCAGGTGGTGCCATCAGTGAGATGGCCAGAACTTGAGTAGGGATGAAGGGAAGATAATATCTCCTGGAGCTGGAATCAAGCAGAACCTGAAGGATTTAGGCAGGGCATGAATGGGAGCTCTTGAAAAGTTAAAGCTCTAAGTGGATCTCTGCTCCAAGTGCAGAGACTTTGGCATGGGAGTGACCTCATGCACATGAAGAATCCAGCCAGGATTGCTTTCAGGGCCAAGATCTTTGTTTTGAAGTCTGGTCAATGTGGCACATAGTGCAACAGGCTAGGGGAGATGATGTGTTAGATTAAGATAAAAAAAAAAAAAAATTATATTCTTCTCCTGGGGCAAAGGGGACAGTCTAAGGAATTAGCTCCAGGAGCTTTTCTTCTCATCTTGTCATAACGACAGACACAAAAGTGGGGAGACAGACTATATGTGTACTGCATTTTCTTATGTTCTCATGCTCCTCACTTAGTACTTGATTTACTTAGTACTCAATTTATACACAAGAGAGAGAAAGCCTTATGTAAGTAGGCGTTAAGGTAATAAGCTTGCCTAGGAAGATGTGGATTTAAAATCCTTGCCCTGACAGCAAATATGATATTAAGGTACAATACCTTGGGCAGGTTCTCCAAAGTATTTTCCGTGCTTATGAAGGTGAAGAAGAAGGGATCCACTATCTGTGAGAGGCTCCAATGTGAAAGAATACGGGCTGTACGACCATTCCTGACTCACGTGTAACGTGTGAGGGCTGAAGTACGTGTCAGTGGGTTGTATGTATATTTAGTTCATGGATTTGCATATCCTTTCCAGTGAAAAGAGACCTTTCGACCCAGTAGGAACACGTTTATACATCATGCCGATTACTGGTGCAAAGCAATCTGGTGATACAGCTGCTTCCCAGTCACCCTTCTGCCCTAAATGTCCATCAGCTCACTGCAAATCCCAAGCAGGCAGGAGACAACGAAGGTCAGATCCCTCCATGGGAGTCATGGAGTCACCACATGGATGACCAGAGGCAACCGGGCCCAAAGAAAGACAAATACAAAAAGAATTTATGAATTCCAGCTTGCAGAGAGTCTGTATGTACACAGTCCATTCATTCAGCAAGCCACTTCCTCTTTTGCATAGAAAATTACTAGGCAAAACAGAAACTTCTGGCCACACAGAAATCTTTGTATTGAGTACAATTCCCTGTAAAAGGCACTTTTTCTGTGTGAATCTGATCTTTTTTCTCCTTTGCAGGCATGAATGAGTTGTCTTCACCATCATCTGTTCCCTCTGACCCACAGGTCCAGCTCCCAGTCCTATTTTTCAGCTAAATCAAATTCTTCTCTGCTGTCCTTTGCTCTGAGACAAGAAGTGCTCTTTCTGCTGGTGGAAAGAAAACATGTTGCCACAAAGGTTGCCTGGCCAGTTACCCATGACACTTTTAATGTCACCAAAAAGAGACAACACCATGTGTATTGGGAGAAGCATACTGATTTGAGGAAGGGTGTTTTTTAGCCATGAGTATGCTTTGTGTATTGCAGTGTTTGTAAATTCCTTCCCTAACACCATTTAGACTGACCACACAGTTTCTCTGAAGGACAGAAATCTTGTCATTTCTTGTAAAATCACTAATAACACCTACATGTTTCCTGTCAGAGGCTGGGCTAAAGGACCAATACCTAAAGGGCAAGTACGTTTTGTTTGGCTACTGAGCAGCTGAAAAAGATGTTCAACTAGTCAAACACCAGTTAATTATTGCTAACTATATGATGAAGACTTCTCTCAGGCCAACAGCCAGGTTCAGCCGAGAAAAAGTTGACCAATAGTATAAGGAAGGGAGGGAGAGTATAGAAATGAACTGGGGGGGCTCTGTGGGGAGGTAAGGGATAGACTTGTTGGAAACACAGAAGAGAGTTGGGGATAGAGGCATGAGAGGACACAGAAGGACTACAGCAGGGTCTGAGGCTGGTGTGGTCGCTTTAGTATTGTTATGGTAAATATTATAGGGAATATGGCGAGACTCCACGATATTGCAGTAGAAGGTGTTGGATATAAAGGTGGGGAAAAAAAGTAATTACTTCTATGGTTCATAAAACAACATTTTTACAGTTCTATGTTAGCGAGTGAGAGCTTGCTGAAGAGTCCCAAATGTTCCTGCACCCTAAGCACTCTGGAGAAGAAGCCCGGGCCAGTGTCCTGGGTACATGACAGAGTGATGAGCCAGGAGTCAGAGCAGTGGGGAAAGGGACCCTGGCTCCAGTGGAGGAGCGTTCCTCAGGGATTTGTCAGTGTTACTGGAAGGAGAGAGGTGGTTCACCTGAATTCTCACCTTCTAACAGAGACTTCCTTGTTTGCATATAGCCTTGTGAAGTGAGGAAACTCTGCCCTGTAACAGTGCTAAGGAAGGGTGCTATTTGTTTTCTGGGTAGAGTGGAAGGAATCTGTCATAATTTAGTTGCTGATCAGGGGTGTGATGACAAATGCCACCCCCACTCCTCCCAAGAACATCTCCCTCTCATCCAACACCTGGTAGATTTTTTGCACTGTCACATTCTTGTGGTGGTTGGTTAAACTTCCTTCAAGTGTCTTTGTTTTGTGCCTGATGTTCATCAGTCAATTAGTTGCTTTTTACTCAAGATAGGTTGGTCATAAGGAAATGAATTCTCTTGCAGATCAGAATCACCAGCAGACATCCCAAATGATGGATAACATATTACACTGAACCTTCAAGGGCTTTCCATTGACATGGAAGCCTCCAGCACAGCTTCTAGTTGACTTGCAATAGCATGTTTCCAAGAACTGACAAATTCCCAGGAAAAACAATGGAAAGATACCTCCTGAGGGACCTAGGGCTTAGTTTACATCTGCCTGGACAGATTCTTAACCCACAGGGGAAGGAGAGAGACCCAGTGCCAGGAAGCAGAAGAAGCTGGGTGCTCCGCATGGCAGGAGCTGGGAGCTGACAGAACAGTGCCCTCACTGATGAGCACGGTTCTGTGGCAGCAGAACAAGGAAACCACAGCAGATGTGGTGACAGTGACTGGGTTCAGTTGCCGTCCTATCCCCAGAAGAGCCCATAGTGAAGGCTCAGGTCCAAGGTGAAACCAGAAGGTCATGTCAGTGAGTTAGTGTTGGGATTAGCAAGGTACAAGGCTGGGCACAAGCAGACGCACACCATGGCTCAGCCAAGGACCAAGGGCAAAACTTAAATGTGGCTCCTGGATCCCCAGTGAGACAACACCCAGCTTGTTCTCACATCTTAGTTGTCTTCCTGGCAGTCTTATCCCTTGTTACACAGCTGCACCCTTGCAGAGCTGACCTTGGGTAGAGGCAAGCAAACCTCAAAGAGAGGAGGAAAGAGCTTGCAAAGCCTCTCAGTGCTCTCAGGCCCGTGACACTTGTCCTTAGACATCCGAATTCACCAGAAATTACTACTGGGAGTATTTCAGAGTGCAGGGATGCAGTTACTTTGCAGAACTCGAAGACCCAA
This sequence comes from Tetrax tetrax, assembly GCA_009806455.1. Lineage (NCBI taxonomy): Eukaryota > Metazoa > Chordata > Aves > Otidiformes > Otididae > Tetrax > Tetrax tetrax. Next base: position 151,525 of record WHYT01015766.1, read on the forward strand.
CATGAAGAGGCAGTACCTCACTTCTGAACGTCTGCTCCTATCATAATACTCTGCCCTCAGTTCAGTGTCCAGGCTTGCAATTTTACATGAGGAGGACTGGTTGCCTTGGGGTTCAAGTCCAGCTGAGACAAGAGTGAAATTCAGGAGAACAGGGTGATATTTGAATACCAAATCTCTTCTGCCTTGCTAGATATGTGATCCTTCTGTTGGCATCCTCACTTAGAGGTTTTTTCCCATGATTGGGGGCCTTGGTTGCGCTAATGGCTTCAGTTTGTTGTGCTTTCTCTGTGTTGAAAAAATAAATTTAAAAAAGAAGAGAGACTAATAGAGAAAGACAGATCTGAGCAGCTAAAAAAAATAATTTCTTAACAAGGAAAACACTCACCTCAGTGTTAGAGGCCAAAGGGGTATATGCCAACGGGGTCAAATGCCAGACACAACCTTGGTTTGCCACTCAGTTCCCCAGACCTGAGACCAAAGTTTGGCTTTTGTTCAGCCCCTGAGCTCCCTCATTTGCCCACACCAAAAAAAAGCCTCTGTGGTATGCAGTCGTACTGGTCTGATCCCTTAGGCTAAGCTGGACATCTTTGTCACCCATGCAGAGCTGATCTAGGTGTTGCTGAGCAACTGCAAACTGAACCTGAAAGGGTCTGAGTAAGGGAAACATTTGGGTGAGGCAAGCGTAGTGGCATGGCCTGCTTCGCATCTCTTGGATGTGCTGAGACTGCATCGCAGTGGTATTTCTGAAGCAAAACAGATATGGGTGTGAGGTGCTGGGTCTGAAGACTATTTTTTCTGGAAAGCTCCTATGCTTTTCAAAGTAGACAACTCCCTAGCTAAAATTAAGTGTCTGTAGGGGTGTAAGGACTTAATTGAGTCTTCAAGTGCCAAGTTCTGTGTTCATTAGCAATACCGATAATCAATACCGATAGATACCTCTGCCTGCTCAGTACTTATTTGGGTAGATCCCTGATCAGCTTAGCAGGTTTCTGAGAGTCTCTTCCTGCAGAGCTCAGCCTGGGCCAGATCCAGACATCATCCATGTAGGGAAGTGTTGCTATGGTTACGGGCTGTCCCTGACCAAGCCAAAGATCTTGGTCTGCATGTACAATTTATTATTTCTTCCAGGCTTGTCTTCTCCCAATAGTTGTCTAGATCTCACCCCTAGAAATGACTGGAAAGCCTGTGGGATTGTGGCACAGGACAGAAATATCACGTGTAGAACGGATCTGGGGAGAAAACGTTTACTGCAGACCCCAAATGCCCTTAAAGAAAGAAAAGGGAACACGGGATGGTGCAAAATCAAACTATCAGGTTAATGCAGCCTGCAGATGCCATTTATGGATGAAATAGGTTTGTCTGTTTATTAACCAGCATACCTGACCCTTTTATTACTGCAGGACAAAGGTGGTTCTTTCTTAATGTTTAGCACAAAAATGGAGAAGAAATATCAACAAAGGACTGTATACATGAAAATAAACCCTGATCTTATGGCGTGCATTCAGCAGGCTCAGCTGACGTTAGGCACAGGTTTGACCTCCTCACTGGTCCCAGCTGAACAGAAAGGACAGCGAATGTTCAGCTTGAATTTCCTCTCCCACGTTTCTGTAAGACTTCATTTGTGACCAAATAGTATTTATCAGTTTAAAACAAAAAAAAAAAAAGTCCATGAAGCAGACACATAAACTTTCAGCACTGGCTTTTCTCCTTGTTCCCATCTGCACACAAGGTTGGTCCAGAGCAAACTTTCTACCTTTGCCTGGGTCACTTGTACATTTCCTGCAATTATTGTTTCCCCGCTATCCTTCCTGTTACAAAAGGGAAGTTGGCAAGATAAATTTCTTGGGACTAGTCTACACTTGAAAGCACTGGCCCTATTCTAACCCCAGTGAGGAACGTGTGGGGACACGTGCTGTCACCCGACACGCCTTGGATGGGTCTTCTGGGGAGGTGAGACAACACTGCTGGCAGCAGGTGAAAGAGACACAGCGGACGGGGACTTTGTTGGATGGACGTGACATGTCCTCTGTTTTCTCTCCTTTCCCCAGATCCCTTGCACAGTAGCTGGCCAGCACACATGCTGGCTCATCCAAATCCACCATTCTCACGGTCCCAGCACCATGAGGCAGGAGATAATATGACATGGTGTTGCAGATACACATGACGGAGGCTGCTGGTGCGTAGGCACGACCTTGGGAGCTACATAGGCAAGTATCTTGAGCACAGACTTAAACATATCCCTCTGGCTCAGCTGATTGCACGGGGCTTGTGCTCCTGGGCTAGATGGACGGGCTGTGGTCTCTGTGAGACCTCTCTCCACTGATGCTCTCTGTTGCAGGATGTTTCCCAAAGGAGAAGCATCATTCCCCCTCCCACTGGCGAGCACAGACCACGGCTGTCACTGCTGGAGGGTTTTATTCCTGCCAAGGACTGCATGCTGCTAGCAGCCCATGCTTACCCATTTATTCATGTCCAACTGCAAGGGGCCATGGGACAACACTGATCTATGTACAGATAGCCACAGAGTCCATTCCCACGGCCAAAACCAAGGTCTAATGGGACCAGTGCCTGTCCTTTCTGGGAAGAGCAGCTTTTGCTTTCTCCTTCTGTTTCAAAGTTGATCAGATGCTCCCTGTGGAGCACACCCCAGCTTTAGCATTCATTCTGCTTAAAAACACACGTTGATCTATCTCAAACACCTGCAAATCTGACCGGCCTGAGCTGCGTCCTCATGCAGCTGTCGGTTGCGGTTGTCTGGTTCAGACTACAAAGGATGCTCATAGGATGTCTCTAAGAGACCTCAGATGAACCAGCTCTGTCTTATCTTGAGCAAACAGGTGATACCTTCTGATAAGCAGACACGATAGAGGCAGGAAGGAAAACCTGAGATATGGTTGTCTACCAGCGTTGCTCAGCTGAACAAGAAAATAAATCTTGCCTCTCTACACGGTTGGGAGAGGCAGGGAAGCCTTTCATCCAGCCTGCTCATTTTAAAGGAAATAGTTCCAAGAATGCAATATTTACTTAGTATTAAATACAGTCTTTGCCAAGTGTTGAATAGGTTTAGCTGTTGCTTAGTTGGCTGGTGACCCCTGTCTGTCCACTTTTATGTTAGAACTACTTCAGAAATCCTGAGAGTTTTGTACCAGACTCAAAATTTGCCTAGGCAACTCTGGCCAGCCTTTGGCATCCTTTCTAACGGGGGGATCTAAGACATGGAGTGCTAAGCCACCAGCAATATTCAAAGCCTTTGGGGGACACAGCTCTTCCGAACAGCGCAGTCATCACTCGGTGCTTCCCGGACTCCCTCCCCAATTTCAAGAGTAACTTTTAGCTGGCAAAAAAGCTCCAGCGGGATTACGTGAGATGCTCCAGCCGAGCTGCCGTAGCAGCTCGCCCCTGCCGTAAGCGAGTGCGGCCGCTCTGGTCGCCTGCCTCCTCGCCTCCCCTGACTCCCAGCCGATGCCCGGCTAGGGCAGCTGGTTCAACTCACCCGGCCGGCAGGAATCCTCGTCGATGTTTGCCGGGCTGGTCTGTGGCCAGCAGAGCGGGATGAAGCACAGCGGCAGATGGAGGGACTGGCTGAGCACTTGAGATGCTGCAGGGGAGGGGACATGGAGGGGACACAGGGGAAAAATTTTTTTTACAATGAGGGTGGTGGAACACTGTCCCAGGTTGCCCAGAGAGGTGGTGGGTACCCCATCCCTGGAAACATTCAAGGCCAGGTTGGACAAGGCTCTGAGCAACCTGATCTGGTTGGAGATGTCCTGCAAGTCCATGAGCACTTTTAAGCACAGAGGGTCCCCGGGGACAGACAAGGTCCCCATGTGAGTTGTGTGAGCTGGTCTGTGTTTATGCAGCAGCACAGCTGCACATGGGCCCTTGTGTTTAGGAAGCAAGATTCTCATTAATTTTATCAGTGCAGCAG
>WHYT01015766.1:155472-169152 GCA_009806455.1 Tetrax tetrax
CAGTCTTTGCCAAGTGTTGAATAGGTTTAGCTGTTGCTTAGTTGGCTGGTGACCCCTGTCTGTCCACTTTTATGTTAGAACTACTTCAGAAATCCTGAGAGTTTTGTACCAGACTCAAAATTTGCCCAGGCAACTCTGGCCAGCCTTTGGCATCCTTTCTAACGGGGGGATCTAAGACATGGAGTGCTAAGCCACCAGCAATATTCAAAGCCTTTGGGGGACACAGCTCTTCCAAACAGCGCAATCATCACTCGGTGCTTCCCAGACTCCCTCCCCAATTTCAAGAGTAACTTTTAGCTGGCAAAAAAGCTCCAGCGGGATTACGTGAGATGCTCCAGCCGAGCTGCCGTAGCAGCTCGCCCCTGCCGTAAGCGAGTGCGGCCGCTCTGGTCGCCTGCCTCCTCGCCTCCCCTGACTCCCAGCCGATGCCCTGCTAGGGCAGCTGGTTCAACTCACCCGGACAGCAGGAATTCTCGTCGATGTTTGCCGGGCTGGTTTGTGGCCAGCAGAGCGGGATGAAGCACAGCGGCAGATGGAGGGACTGGCTGAGCACTTGAGATGCTGCAGGGGAGGGGACATGGAGGGGACACAGCTAAGAGGGGAAGAGGTGATGAGCTCTGTTCAAGCCCTCATGTGTCATATAGAGGAGAGGAAAAACAGTCAGGTGAACTTACCCATAGGAATTTTCCCATTTGAGCGATTTCAGCAGAAAATTTGTATCCTCCTTTGTCAAATGTTTTATTTAGAGAGAAATTTTGCACAGTCCTAGCAAGGAGTCCTTACACAGATAAGCAAGAGGCTCACGTAGACACTTCTGATGTGTCCTCAGGCACAGCACCAATGACTTCTTAAGATGTGAAGGACAAATCCTTTTAAATCAGTTCATTGCTCCATTATGGGGATGTGCATTTCCGTTTTGCTCCCTGAGCGAATGAAAAAATGCTCTATGTGCTCAACCCAATGGGCTGCTTTGTACTCAGAATGAATTTTCTCCCAAGAAGGACTCTCTAGATCCTTGTGCACAGGTGAAATGTTAAGGGAATTAAATGGACACATTTTTTTTTGCGTTAGTCTTTGAACAACACTTGCTCCCTGCTGCTCTGGGCTTGTGATAGGATGAAGGGTAATGGTTTTCAGATAGGAGGTAGATTCAGACTAGACATTAGGAAAAATTTTTTTTACAATGAGGGTGGTGGAACACTGTCCCAGGTTGCCCAGAGAGGTGGTGGGTACCCCATCCCTGGAAACATTCAAGGCCAGGTTGGACAAGGCTCTGAGCAACCTGATCTGGTTGGAGATGTCCTGCAAGTCCATGAGCACTTTTAAGCACAGAGGGCCCCCGGGGACAGACAAGGTCCCCATGTGAGTTGTGTGAGCTGGTCTGTGTTTATGCAGCAGCACAGCTGCACATGGGCCCTTGTGTTTAGGAAGCAAGATTCTCATTAATTTTATCAGTGCAGCAGCTTCTTGCACAAAACAGCTAAATTTCCTTGTGCACTCACAGGGAGGGTAGCTCCTCCAGGCTTTAGGACAACCAGCGATTAATAGGATTTAATGGGAACCCACCAGAGGTGGGTTCAGATCTTGAGGATCACTAAGAAACCACCCATCTTGAGTCCCTCCAGCCAGAAACCTGTGAGAAGTAAATGAAAATGGGCACTGCTTGTCCGGTGCGTTGGCAAAGGATGAATCGGTTGATTTAATAAACAACAGTTTCGCAAAGAAAATAAAACGATAACAGGAAGATAAAGAGTAACACAGGATGCCTAATCACTCCTGCAAAGCTTGATCCTAACTGGTTGCTGTCCTTATCTCAGTGTCCCCAGGGAGGCAATTGCAAGATCAAAAGTGAGAAGGTGCATTTCTAGTGCAATGAGCTGTGCAGGTCTCTGAGGACTAACGAAGTGGTGGCATGCAATGGCTGGGGGGGCGTGAGCAAGCTGCATGGGGGGGAAGGACAGATCCAGCATAGCTGAAATCTGCAGGGTCTCGTCCTAGAGAGGTGTTTGTGGAGAAGACAACCCCTGTGAGAGGTTACACATCAGCTTTCCACCGGTGAGGGGCAATTCTGCCACCCCTGCTGCTCACCCTGAGTCCGCAGCTGGAGACGAGCTTGGTCCAACATGTTTGTTCCAGTCTGCTTAAAACAATCCTTGGTATTTATAGCTCATTCAGAGCCAAAAAGGCATCCAACACCCAGTAGTCAGCTGGCTTTGAGCTACTCAAATCAAATCAGCCCTTAATTGAATCCCCCTCTGTTGAGACAAACTGGAGCTCCAGCACTGGGATTTCCGTTGATTGTTCCCACCTTTTGCGTCTGGCACTTCTTAACGACTTCATATAGAGCTGTATGCAAATTGGCTTAATGAACTAGGAATGCTCTCAGCTGGCTGAGGCGAAGGCAGAGCATCAAGCCATCAGCGCGGTGTGTTCAGGCCCCAACGTCAGTGTCAAAGGTAGCATGCCGGTCACCCAGTGCAAACAGCTACTGTAGATGTGAGACTTGGTGGATTAGACTGCTCTTTCCATGGTCCCACCATGCTTCGTCACTCTTTGCAGTATAATCTAAACTGCCCTTTGAATAAACTTCAAGACAAGGAGCTCCATGAACCATGAGGAGCTTCTGCTCTGCAGGGAGGTCTGTGCTCCATGTGGGTGTCACGTTCCTCCATCAGTGGATGATGGGGAGCAGGTAGATGCCCCTGGCAGCCCCCCATACCCACAGAGAAATGAACCCCTGGGGTAATCCTGGGCAACTGGGCCAGGGCTGCATCTGCACCTGCCAGAGGCCTTCAAAGGCACTTCCCTAACTCTTGTTTCTTCTCTATCAAAATGACTGGTGCAGGTTTGCTGCAGATCCGAAGATGACGGACGGATTCAACTAAGAGTCCAGGTCCTCAGGCAAGTTGAGGTGATGAGGCAGGTCCGAGGTCAAGCTGCAAAGTCAGATTGCATGTGAGGGTCAAGGTCAGGGTCAGGATCAGGCCTAGTGAGGGTAACCAGGCTTAGACATGGCCTGGTGCTCACCAGACAAGTCTGTATGGGTGAGGCAGGTCCAAAGGATGGGAAACAGACCTCAGCTGTGCCATCTCCAGTCTGGGCACAGGTCCTGGTAGCCAAACTACTAAAGGGGATATGCTGAGAGTGCTGCCAGTACCAAATTTCCAGGCAGGAGAGACTCATCTACAGCAGCATCCCACCATCACTACAAGCAGACTGCAGGCACCGCTCAATCACCTTCCTCCCAGGCTGGTAGGCAGTTTTGGACAAGAGCTCAGGCTCAGAGGAAGCTTTTAACAGCAGTGAGCCTTCATTCACCACGTATGGCTCTCCATAGGTCACCACAAGTCCCACAGAAACCTTGTGCCCTTCTTACCCCTCCAAGAGGTGACAGGAAGGAGCAGCATTTTCCTTTCTGTGGTGACAAGGGGCCATTTCTGGCCACTTCAACAGCCCTGGCTGCTCCCCATCTTGAGGACAGCCTGCCACCTTGTGTTGAAAGGAGGATTATCAGAGTGGATTTGCTCAGGACATTGAAAATGTCTCAGTCATTACTCACTTATTTGCATGTAGGTCTCCTAAAGCCTAGAAGGTATTAAGAAGACCTCGAGAAGTTCAGCAATGTGAGGGAATCAGGGATGCAACAGAGGTCACTTCGGTGTCCCCGGGCGTGGCTTTGGTGGCACAGTTGCTGTCGGGTAAGTCATTGCCTGACGTTTCACTCCCCAGGCAAGGGTGAACATTTCCTGGGTCCCCAGCGGCCATTTTGGACTGTTCCTTCTACAGTGGAGAATTTTGATCCATTCAGGTTGTGGCATCCCCTGCAACTGGATGTGACCTTTCCTGCGCTTGAGCCTGGCACATAATTTGCAGTACCTGTACCAAAACGCCTATGGAAGCTCCATTACTTTGCTTCACTGAAGGTCCCAAACATCAAGGTGGGCATCGAAGACACAGATATGGGCTCCAGGTGTAAAGTGGGATATCAACAGCCACTGAGTGGTGGCTGGAGGCCGTGCCAGATATCAGAGCACCTCATGCAGCCCCAAATGTAAGTGTGAGCCAAGGGCTCCAGGTCCTTACACAGCTCAGGGGCTTCATCTCAAACCAAATCCTGCTCAGCTTCAGCCTGGCTCCTTTTACTTCCTCCACTCTTAACAAGCATGAAGTGTTCATTAGAAAAAAATAGATGTTTATAGGGTGTAAGATTCTTTCCAGATTATTTTTTCATTTTTCTAAATACTTGCAAAAGTGTGACAAATTCTTCTCATAAATCTTATTAGTGGTTAATGAACCCAGAGGGAGACATGCCATTGTCTTGCCAAGCTCTACTGTAGCTTTGTACAGAGGCTCTGTTTTGTTTCTCCTGTCTTTCATAGTTTCTTTCATATTTTTCTTTTCTTCACCATCAGCCTTTTTACCCTCCTTACCCCTTTTTCCTCCTGTTCCCGTTCTTGCTGCAAGTGGTGTTATGTACCACACATGCCCCATTCACGGGACAGGCAAACAGCGCGCGTGTTGTGCAGCTGCTACGCAGGGTGGCAGGTACAGGTAAAACATACACCAAAAAAAAAAAAAAAAAAAAATTGCCCAGCTGTATTGACTCTCGCAGCTCCCAGCCAAGGGGTGACAGCAGCTGGGTTGGCCGTGACGCCCCAGCCGAAATGGAGGCAGCTGCCTTCACTCAGCTATCACAGCAGAAGGTAGGCACTGAGCTGGAAAATGGTGATGGTTCAGAGCCAACTTAGAAATGGGGAAAAACATAATTTCATCCTCCTGGTCTTGGATTTTCCTTCTTACACAGACCTGATTCCTCAAGACCTTTATTTTTTGCACAGGCAAAGGAGCTGCCCAGCTGAGAAAGGCCAAGTTTCGAGTTCCTAACTCACAAGCAATGCTTAACTTTGGAGATACTTGACTTTGGAGACACCTACATGCTTACCCAGCAGGTCATTACTCAACCAGGCACAACTCAGTGCTCAGAACAAGCATGGCAAAACTAGGTTTTTGGGACTAAGTGGAAGCACTAGCTGCTTCCTGAAATGGGTTGGACTCCACATGGCATATCTATGTCGCTGGTGTAACCCGTTGGGGTCACAGCGAGATGGTGCAATTCTGCCTCGTGAGTGACCACAGGCTAAGCAAGGCAAAGCTGTGCTGATTTTTCTAAAATGACCTTCCCTTTCTTTCTCCTCTGGCTGAGCCAGCTGAGAATTAGCCTGCAGGCTTAGCTCTCCATGTAGGCTGAGATGAACCAAAGAAGAGCTCAACTGCAATGATTTTTCCTTATTAGCAGCAGGCTGCGGGCACAGCCTGGCAGGGTAGCACCCATTGAATTCTGCCTGGTTATTGAAGAGCCCCTTGGCAGCTCTGCTGGAGAATGACCGATGGGTTTGTTTACTTACTCCGGCTCCAGCTCATGTTCAGCGTAGGCCAAGCTGAGTCAAATATTCACATTTTGCTAATACGGCGTGTGCACATCAGGCATGAGGAAACATGCTAAAACTGCGGAGGCTCAACCATGTTTATGCGCTCTTTGGTTTCCTTGTTTCTGCAAACCCGTGCTGACCGAGGCAGAAGGTAAGGCCACGGCGGACCCTTCAAGCCTTGGCTGCTGACCTGCTTATCCACGTGCAAAATGACGTGGAGGAAGATTAAATAATCTTCTAAAGAAGGTCTGGAATCTTTGCTTTTCCAGTAAACAGGCAGGTAACTGTTTCCTGGCACACTGTGAAACCCAGCCAAGAAATTGCGCAGAGTGCTAGCAACTTCGAAAAATGACCCCATGTGTCCTTGTAGGAGCAGTCCTTTAATAAGATGAGAAGCAGGTACAAGGCAGCTTTCCAACTGCTTTAACACGCATAAAAAATCGAGTTGTGCCTGGTCATGACTTTGCGATCTTTCAGTGGAATTGCTATTCAGTACTGACTTGCTCTTGCATCTTTATTGCTTATTTAAAATGTGTCTCTGCTTGGACTGGAGTTTTGTAATAGCGGCACTTTGGGCTTCCACATCTATTGCCTCGGAAAACATCACATTAAAACCTGTTCAGCTGTGCAAATCCCAGCCCTGCAGACAGAATTCAAAACAGTGCTGGCGCCTTCCTGGGCTTCCCGTAAAGCACTGACAAAGCTGACCCCAAATCTGCGGGAATGATCCCATCCTTGTGACTGTACCCCTCCTACCACATGCTATGAGAGTGCAAGTGCCCTTCCGACTTCTGCTGCAACTTAACAACGCCAGGGCACATCAGATGTGCTCCACCACTGAAATGTATTTACCTCCACTCCTCCACCAAAAGACATTTACCTCTATTGTAAAGCACAGTATTAAATTATTAAGCAATTTACTGCCTAAGGGAGCTGGGAATGGTACTGCTCACATTAGGAGGTGCTGGGCTGCACAGGTATTGCAGTAGTTAGGTTTAGCTGGTGTTGTCCTGCTCCCTACTCTAGTGGCACCTGCTAAGGGTTTTGTGACAAGTGTCTCCTGTCCCAACTTTGTCCTTTTCTGCGTGGTGGCAGGTCTCTGGTCAGATGTCCAAGAGCATCAAAATCTGTGAAATCTTTTGCTAAAATGTAATTTGATTCATTGACACTATATAACATCCCTGAAAAAAAAAGGGAAAAATCTCTTCTCAGCCCTCCTCCACAACCAGTGCTATGCTTGAGGAGGCATCCTGTCAAAATCATCCCAAAGCCCTCTAAAATGGTGATTGGGGCAGAGCAGACTGCTCCCCATTCCGGGTCCCCCTGCACCCCATGCCTTCTCGCAGCTCTTGTACTGGGAATCACTAAAAGCAAACCCAACTGAGTAGCATGCTTCCTCACAACAAATAGTTACTGAAAGAAGTCCCTTGGAGGAATTATCTGCCACCTGGCTACAATGGCTGTGAGTTCCCCTGAAGTCTCATGAATGCACACGATTCCCCAGAAGCGCACAGCAGGAAATGGTCTCACTTTATTGTTGAGACAAAGGGAATTGTTTGGGTTTTTCTTTTTACTTTTGGTTTGCTTTGTAGAAGGCTTTGTCCTAAGTTCAGACCTATCCAAGTGTGGGAAGAGTCATTCATGGAGGCAAACGGACATCTCCTCAAGTCCTGTATGAAGATGCAGGGTGCTGAACTCATGGCTGGAAGTTCAGGTGCTGAGGGACCAAAAAAGGTCAAAGCCTGTTGAGCTAAGCCCTCCACAGACTTGCTGGTGTTGGCATTGAGGAACTCTGGTGGCCCTGGACAGCTGATGAGCTATTGGCCCTGAGCAGTCTGCAGACGACTGAGTGACCTGTGGGCCCTGTGAGCATCAGAGCAGGACCTTGACAAGCTCAGGAATGGGAAGTCAAGTCAGCCCTGTAGAGAATTTAAAGGAAAACCCAACCCTAGCCTGTAGGACTGGACCAGTGACACAGGATAAACCTTCATCACTTGTCTAGGCCAAGGACCGAGAATGTGGCCAGCTCCGTCTACGTTTTCCTTATTACCTCTCTCCTGTTTGGACTTTGTTTCCCCACAATCTCTGGTTTTCCCTTCAGAAAAGGCTTGTGCCTTTCCTTTTTGGGAGCCCTGAGGGATGGAACTGAACCCATGCAGAAGCTTTGAATATTGTGGAAGTGAAGGTGGACACCTTGTCATGACTGAGCATGAAGCTTACAGATGATTGGAAAGTAGGGTGGATGTAAGAAGCAGTGGATGAATGTTTCTAAGGTGATGGAAATACAGTAATCCTTGGTGCTGCTCACATCTGTTATGTGTTCCAGAAACAAAATCCATGTCCACAAAGATGTTTAGGAGCATCATTCCTATATAGGCTCCTGACCTGTGTCAGCACGCATAGGTTTTTCTGCCACAGGTAGGAGCTGGTTTCCTGCAGTTGTTTCACACATCTGGCTTCAAGCTGTCACTTTGGCAGACCTGCAAGGACCTGGCCTGGCTGGAAGAGAGCAAACACAAAACACAGGGTGTCCTGCGTGGGAGCATTGGTCGGGAGGGGACGTTCTGCATCTCTGCCTCTAGCTCACTGAATCACATCACCCACGCCTGGAAAACGGCCTTCATCGGGCATGTTCTTGGCATCGTGCCTCCACGCACAGCATTTTTTGTGTTCTTGCTGAGACTCATGAGGCTGAGCTGTGTGTTAGCTTGCCGGAGGGTGAACTAGAGGCTGGCAAGAAAAGTGCTGAGGAACAGGAGAACCTCATGGGCTATCAGGGTCTCCAGGGAACTGGGACTGTATCATAGAAGAAAGACATAGGGAAATAAAAATCAGACAGATATGTAGATGCTGTAGACCAAGCCCAGTGTAAACCGAGCCTGAGTCTAGGTTTTCAGTTTCACCCTTTCCCCTAAATATTTATTTATCAAAGGAAAAAATACTGGTTTTCTCCTGTGGTTCTAAGTTGGTTCAAATAAATTTAATTTCAAAGGATAACCAAACATTTGATTTTGAAAATTTAGAAATGTAGTCCATTATAATGCAAAACCTATGGCAAAGGTGGGAGGGGGAAGAAAAAGGAATAAAATAATAGTAAAATGAACAATATTAGTAAGTCTTATCTGGAATTGTCGAGGCAGGATGAGTCAACATTTTCTGGACATTTTTCAGAGCTGTTGCAGCAGGAAAGGGAAGGCTGAGGCTGAGTGCAACGCCTCTGGGTCCCACTGAGTCTTTCAATGCCATGTGAGAGTTGTCCATGCCCGTGATCAGCTTTTCAGGAGAAGAGCTTTGAAACCCACCAGCTCTTTGCAGGTTTATTCTCATGGAGCTGCATTTCTGCAAATGTGAGATTTGAGCCAGCCCTTGTTTTCTGTTTTTCCCTTGCGTTTCCTTTCCAAAAGTTAGCCTCCAGAGGGCGAAAACTCTTCAAGAAGATGCTGGGAAGAGCTCCTGCGAAGCTGGAGGTGATCTGCTTGCAAAACCACAGCAGAAAGACCCATGATAAGGATTTCCACACGCTCTCCACCCACAGTCTTGTGTTCTTTCAGCTCGTTTTTGTGATGACGTCTCCAGCTCCCAAGCCTGACCACTGGTGCTGATGCCAAGGCAACAGGCTGGGTGAGAGAAGAGGAACATGAACTCCTGACTTGGGGTTTCCTGGAAAGCTTTTGGGATGACGAAACGGTGCCTTACGTCAGGTGGGAAGTTTTTCATCACCTTGCTCTGGGAGCTGGTTCACAAGTCAGAAATCCTGGGTCATGGAGGAAAGTTCTAATGTTGCCAATGCAGACGTTGTACTCCTTCTCAATGCCATATACAAACACTTTGCAAAGCGCTTCAGGAAAGAAGTGGATCTTCTTTCCACTTGCTAGCTTCAGAGGGGTAGTAAATCTTGCCAAATCAGAACATCCAGGTGCTCTAACCCTAACCCAGAGCCCAAAGTGATGGAGAAACTGGCCCCAGAACAGCAAGTGTTAAAGCAAAGGCAGGATGCTTTTGAAGATCACACATACATGGCCACTTGTTGGAGAGATCCTGTTCGTGGGAAATGCTGAGTGTCTGCTCTTAAAAACAGATCCTTTGCATATGTCTCTAAAGGAAATGGAAAAATAAGAACTGGTGAGGATATCATACTCATGGCCAGAGAGCGTATTGCTGGCTCTCAGATGAAAAAAAGAAGTGTTTTAAGAGAGTATGGACACAAGATGAAATGAGATAGGAGCAGTTTGGGGGTGAGGAGACGAGAAATGGGGTTGAGGAAAGTGACTGAAGGAGAAATGAGACTTATGGGGACTCCAATGTATGGAATATTTCAGTGTGTATGTATACATATATCCCACTTTTACTGTTAGAATACTCATTCTATATAGTACAATTCGATTCTATAGCGTATTTGTGGTGAAATGGGAGGCCACAAGCCCCAGCCTCGCTGCCATGCCACTTGGGAGGATGCTACCGAAAGCTGGACAGACCCAACACCTTTGCGTCTATCCTGGCAACATCACTAAAATAAACTGAGTAATTAAGTAATTTACTGCTATGTTTCTGTCAAATCTCATTACAGGGCACCTGAGTTATTTTTGCACTTGAGTGATTGCCTGGATTCTACAGTGGCAATGCTAGATATCCCATCCCTGATTAAATCCCTGGAAATAGCCTCAAAGGGGTCATTTGGTCAAGCCTGGTGCTTTCTTCTGCAGCAACAATGCTGTCGAGGTATAGTCCTGGTGTGGATGCGGTCCTGCCTCATCCGGCATCACGGCTCACCATGGGCAGAAGGGGAGAAGGTTGGAGAAGGGATGCAGGGAAGATCAAACGCCTCCTGCAATGAGTAGGTCAGGGCTCCTTGTCTTTGAAAAGAGATGGCTGAAAGGGAAACATGGTGAGGCTTATGAAATTGGGAGAGGACAGACTGTTCACTGCTTTATCCAATAATGAATGAATGAATGAATAAATAAGAGCATCAGCTGAGGCTCAAAACAAACAAACAAGATGGTACTTGGTATAAGGTCTGGTTAGACTGCGAAACTCCCTGCCAGAGGAAGCTTTGGGTGGCAAAGGTTGGTTCTGCTCTCTCTGCTGGGTGGTCACGGGAGAGATACCCATGGAGGGTCACTCAGCAGGCAGAAAGCCCAGCTGCAGCAGGCACTCCCCAGGCCACAAATGGTTGGGAACATGAGGGTTTGTGAAGGAAATGTCATCATCACCTGTTATTGTGGCTTTCCTGGGGCATCTGCTTTTGGTGAGTGTCAGGGACAGGACAGTGGGTGACTGGGACCTGCGGGTGACCTGAACCTGCGGGTGACCCGGTAGAGCAGCCCTGTCCTGTTCTCATAACCCCTTCAACTGATGTGAAGAAGCTCCAGCTGGCACAGCTCTGGGCAGAGCCTTCGCAGGATCCCCTCAGTTGCAGTATTTGTCACCTTGCTTTTGTAGCACAGGCAGATCCACCACAGATGCCATCCTTATGCCAGTCCAGCTGGAGAAACACCTGGAAACAGATCCCCCAAGTTCACCCGTCTGCGTTGTAGCCGCTCAGGAGTCTTTCCTCTGCCTCAGCTGCCTCTTGTACCCAATAAATCCTGAATTGCTTTATGCACAGTCCAGCATTAACAGCACAGATGGAGCAACTGGAATATGCATGGCTTTTAGCCGAGGGGAATAAATCATGATGGTACACAGAGGCTTTTTCCTATGGTTGTGACTGGCACAAATCTAACTTAGAAGAAAAACACCTCCTTCTCCCCTTGTCTTCTTTCCCATACAGAATAATGATCCTGGACAAATGCTTGTGCAGAACTGGCTTGAGCTCACAGAAGAGTTTTTAAATCTCAGTATTTCAATTTTTAATTTACATGTGTCTCACATGGAAGGGGCTAAACATGAGCACCGCAAAGCTCATGTGTTTTTTTCACAGCCACTTTTCAGAGTGTAAATGTGTTTTGAGATGTTTTGTACTGAAGAAAAATGAGTGTCAGGTACCAGCGAGCAGCAACAAGCATGCTGTCAGAGCAAACCCACCTTCACAGCGTTTCCTAAATATTTTGCTTTTATTCTGCATTTTGTGTGAATGTTCAACCTGCTTGTTTTGTTTCCTTTTTTTCTTTTTTTTTCTTAGAAAAAATAAAGCAGGCAAGGTTTGAAAGCAGAGAACATGTCGAGTGCTTCAGAGAGTTTTTCTAGCAATGCTTGTCAGGTCCTTCATCTGGAGCTGCTCAGCTTGACAGCCTGTGAACTCTCATTTTTTTAAACCGAAGTGCTAAAAACATGATATTCTACTTAAACTACCCTAACCCTTTAAATTACTCTAGCCCTTTATAGCTGTTTAAGCTGCTTAAGATTCAGCTAGGGTTCAGATCAATTCAGATGTTCAAGCCTTGCGGAGTAGCCGAATGCTATAAACTCTCCTGGCTTTGAAATGATCTCCAAGTTGAAAATGTTTCAACTGGTAGCATTTAAATATTCATTGCTCTAAATCTAAGAAATTTGCTTTTAAATAGGATTGAATTATGGGTCTCAAAGAGATTTGCAGCACAAAGCCCCATTTGCAGGGAGCCAGAGTAGCAGTTTTAAAGTTATTAGCTTCTGCAGTTAGGAAATTCCTCCTGAAGTTGCATCTTTAACAAACGCTTCACGAAATTGCCTTCAGCAATCAAAAAAAATGCAGATGCAATTAATTTGTCTTGAATTTTAAACCTCACTGATATCAACAAAACAAGCTAAATTTTATCTCCCTGGCTCCCACTACCCAAGCTGAATCTGACATAAAAACGGTACAGCTCGATGTTTCTGTGCTCATTTGCTGAGATTCATTAAACCAGTTGTGATGGGGATGTGCAATCACGCACACGGGCAGGCACAGACCCAAAATCGTTGCTGGGGTGAGATGGAGCAAGCCCAATCCTACTTGCAAGGCGGGTTGTTTTTGTTATGAGCACCATGTGGGCCATCCTACAAAAGTGCCAACAGCCCCAGCGGTTACATGCATAAGTATAATGCTGTGTCGGTGAGATTGTGCCAATTTTTAGCCCATTTTCACAAGAGTCAGAGGAGAAGACACCAGCCCAAGCGAGGAGCAGGTACTTCCAACCTACAGCAAGATGCAACATGTTTGTAGCCAAGTTTTTCTCCTGTCAGAAGAAGAGGATGTGATTTTCCTGGCTGAAATAGGGAGATACTTTTTGGGTCACCTCTCCCGCCTCCACCTGGCCACAGAAATGAGTTAAATATCCAACTCTTCAGCTGAACTGATTAACCAGCTCAAATGTTGCTGAGACTCACTGGTACGGAAGCAGTGGAAAAATGCGTAGATGTGGGATGTGATCCAGAGAAGTGCTGGGCATTGAGCTCATCCGAAATGCCCAGCGAAACCCCATGGGGACATAGGTCTGCAAGCCAGGGGCCGATGAAGAGCCTGCTTGCTGTGGCAATGGGGATATATGACCTTCAAACCACCGTGTGTCCCAGCCACATGGCGCTTCATGGTACTTCCCCTGCACCATTTCGCAGCCAACAGTGGGTGCAAGTCCTCGGCGTGGGACTTGAGCACCTACATCCCATGAGGAGATTCAGCAAGTCCCATGCAACTCTCGGATCAGAAATCACAGAATAGTTAGGGTTGGAACCTTCAAAGGCCATCCAATCCAACTCCTCTGCAAGGAGCAGGGACATCTCCAACCAGAGCAGGTTGCTCAGAGCCTCGTCCAACCTGGCCTGGAATGTTTCCAGGGGTGTGGCATTCACCATCTCTCTGGGCAACCTGTTCCAGTGTTTCACCACTCTCATTGTAAAAAAATTTCTTCCTTATTTCTAGTTGGAATCTACCCTCTTTTAGTTTAAAATCATTATCCCTTGTCCTATCTCAACAAGCCCTGCTAAAAAGGGCCGCTTAATCTCTTCAAATTCCAACACCCCTGCAAGAAGCAGGGACATCCCTGACTAGATCAGGTTGCTCAGAGCCTCATCCAACCTGGCCTTGAATGTTTCCAGGGATGGGGCATCCACCACCTCTCTGGGCAACCTGTTCCAGTGCTCTACAACTCTCATAGTAAAACATTTTTTTCTAATATCTAATCTAAACCTACCTCCTTCTAATTTAAACCCATTACCCCTTGTCCTATCACAACAGGCCCTACTGAACAGCTTCTCCCCGTCTTTCCTGTAGGCCCCCTTGAGGTATTGGAAGACCGCTATCAGGTCTCCCCGGAGCCTCCTCTTCTCCAGGCTGAACAGCCCCAGCTCTCTCAGC
>WHYT01015767.1:0-44133 GCA_009806455.1 Tetrax tetrax
CTTGGACATTATTTAAAGTCTGTAAGTGTAGTGATCCCTGTGTAGTCAAAGTTATTGCTAAATTTAGGCAGCAACAGAAGCAACTTTCTCAAAAGCATGAGTAACAAGTTAAGAAAAATCACAAATAATACAAGAAATTAATGAGAACAGGTAGTTCACTTATTACACATAAAATGTTAAGCTTTTTAGGGTATGCATACTTGTGCTGTTTATGGCAGGTGAGGAGGAAAAGAAAGAAACCTGTGTTTTTCTTCCTGGGAGGTATTACAGAAGAACAAGTGAAGCATGAAGCATTCACACTGTAGGAGCCACATACTGGGGCAAGGCACAGAAAATTCTTCATTGATTGAAGGAGCGACCTAAAAGTGTTAAAAAGCTTTATTCATTTGGCTCGTTTTTCTGCCTTTTTCAAAGCATCTGAATTTTCTTTAAGTACATAACAAAAAAATGGCCAACACCTCATTTCATACTGTATTTGTAAACAACTCCTTTAATGCCAGAAGTAAGTAGTTACTTGTTAGCAGAAATCTCACTTAGCTGTCAGTAGAAAGGTATCCTAAGAGCATCTAATAAAGTAATAATATTGAGTATAGGATTTAGAGCCTCTGCATGTAAAATAAAATTGATTCAGGCTCAATGCTTAGTAATCAAGCACTCAGTACCTTTCCAGAAATTTACAAATGAGTTTAGAATAAAAAAAAATCTAAATACTCTATAAACCAAAGAAAAAGTATGTAGACTATTGTGAAATTCTGGAGATTAAAGATTCTTGTCATAAGTTATTACTGTTTGGCAGAGACTTCTTCATATTATTTATTAGAGACAAGTCCTTAAAGAGTGAAGTTGTCTAATGTAATTACAGTAATGTATGTTATTCAAAAACACTGTTTCAGCTGCATTTTTTAGGTATCAGGTTTGTATTGTAACTTATTTATTTCCATTATTATTTTAGGTACCAAAATATGTTTTCCAGCACAACAATTTTGAAAGAAGTGATGTTACAACTTTTTCACGAGCCTCTAGGACTCACTTCATTTAGTGTTAGATGCCTTTAGTGTAGAGATAAGCATCTGTCAACCTCCTTTATGGTCAATATAGGGAATCATCCAATATTTTCTGGGCAGCTATTTGAAGAGAAATATCGTCCTTTAAGACTTTCTTTTCCTCTCCATTGGCCATAAAGGGAACTCAAGAATCACTACCTCATCATACACAATTTTCTATATTTGAGATGTTTCTATCTAGCCAGAGGAATCTTGTAGTGAATGTTTTGGGATCCCTTTCTACAATTTCCTTCTTTCAATGCTGTTTTAAGTGGATGCTTGCTGGGGAAACTTTTCCATGTGTCTTGGCATATGATGATAGCAATCCCTCTGTTGACCATTGCAGCACAGTGAAAATTCACTTGAGTCCCCCAGTCTCCCAAATCTAATCAAGGATGCAGGCTGATTTGGGGTTTCTTTGAATTACTTTTTCTATTTGTTTTTTTTGTGTGTGTGTGTGAGATAAGTAAAGTACCTCATGCTTGTCACATTTACCTTGGATTATTTTGAACGGGTGGTTACTCTTAAAAAGAAATAAACCACACGCATATAAATGGCTAAATTGTAGATTACAAAATTGGGAACAAAGTTACAAAGTAGAAATTAAACAGAATTATAACTCTCCATAAAACAAAAACTTAAATTTCTTGACATCAATGTATTTTCTCTCTGTCCCTTGAGATTTTTCTTTCATGGAAAGCAAAGAGACAATTCAGTACTGCTGTGTCCCTTGAGGTTTACTTGAATGGCTAAATCATCCCCTTTTATAGGTTTCTATTACATTTCAAGGAGAGAAGGACTTTCCATTTGCTGCTAAATGTGAATGAAAAAAATCAAACAACAATAAGGGAGAGGGAATAAATCTTCCAGCCTGAAACACATAATTGTTCAGTTTGAATAAAATGAGAGAATAATGCATCTTTCAAATCTCTAGTTACATGAAAAATCTGTAAAAATCTATACTTCTCAAAACAATTAATTTTAGCTCTAATGAAACCAACCTAAAACTACGTTGAAAGGTAGTAAACACCAAAAAGCTTTTATTTTCTTGAATTTGTTAGTGCCTTTGATTTAACAATTTTTTATCTGAATATCAGTTGACTTTTAAATGGAAAATTGTGATTTGGGGCAAAAATACAAGTTTTGGAATATAGCATTCCTATATTTAATGTTTGAAATGGAACATCAACATTTGTTTCAGTCCTATTCTTCAAAGTCATGAATAGTTTCATTCTTCCAAAATAGCAGAGTTCAGACTATTTATTATTCATGAAGATAATTTTAACCAGCAGTAGGTTTGTGGTTATTCCAGGACAGAACAGGAACACAAATGAAACTTCAAGCTTTCATGGCACAAGAAGATGATTTCATACTCAGCTCTACCATTTACCTGTAGAGTTAGAGTCTCATCCAATTTCTGATCTTGTGAAACAAATGTAGTCTTCTCTAGTCCTCTTTAATGTAGATGAACACCATTCTTCCTTTTCTTTCTTTTTTTAAATTTTTTTTCCTAATATTTTTTCTTGAGTATATTATTCCTCCCTGCACCATTTATGCTTACCTCTTTTGTGATGTGTAACAAAAACATGCTTTCAGTTTCATAGCTCTTCAAAATAATTCTTATACCACGTACTGGCTATTATTGAGATGTCATCTCCTGCTCAGAGTTAGTTGACAAAGACCACCGTCCATCATCTGCTAGGCAAATTATAGAATAAGAATCTATTACATTTCTCTTTTGTTGTTTACTTAAACTTAGGAGGAATTATCTCATTATCCTCCTTAAAATTTCTACCTATAGACTTACTTTGCCTTGATACATATAATAAATATGTCAACATTCAGATTTTTTAGTAAGCTGATAACATTGACTTTCATGTTTTCTTTTACTATTTATTCATTTCCCATGGGTTTCTATCTCTGATATAGTCCCAACTCAGAGCTAACAGCTTTTGTTTTGCACTTATAAAGGATTTTTCATAAGAGGATATTCATTTTTGTGGAATGATATTTATTTAAAGGAAAGCAAGTCTAATACATAATAACAGTTTTCACAGTTTCATTCTCTATTCCTTTTCCTCTCTACTCCATTTTCCCCCTTCTCCACTACCCTGCTAATATGGTGTCTTTTGAAGATGAGTAATTACATATGAGAGTTTATCCACATAGTAAGTCTGCAATACCAGAAATCGCTTTGAAAAATACTGCTTTTCATCTAGAAAACATTGTGTGTGTCATTAACTCATTTTATGTAAGAAAAAAATAAAATTCAAAAAGAAAGAATTAGCATTTAGTGTATTGTAGGTAAAATACCACTTATATAAGTTGCATTATCACATGATCCTTTCAGCCGTAAACTGAGTTGAAGTATTAAATATGTTAATAAACTACTGGAATAAATGTGGATATGTCTGGTTTTTAAGGCCCTTATCTTTCAAACTCACAGGAATATCTGTGACTTTCTATACCATCTTATAATCTCTTTTCCTATATTTTTTTTAAGATGAAAATCTCCAAACAAAATTTTAATGCAGTTGCAGCATGTATGATTTCTAAGGGTCTAAATTTCTTTCATGTTCAGATATGAGATGTCTCATGGTTTTTTTCTAATCCTTATTTTTTGTTCCTCTTTGACAGCATTACACAGCAAAAGTCCAGGAGACATGGGAGGAGATAGTGGATCTTGTCTGATTCTATTATTAGACATAAATCCTTGTACAGTGGAAAGGGGGAGGAAGTGAGAAAAGAGGAAGGTGCCTAAATTTTGTATGGGTAACTGAACCTTCAAGTTGTTCGGCAGACCACAGTACCTCTTGGAACAAGAGCTGAATTTGCTTGTTCGATCTAATGTGTAAGATAAACACAGAATCATAGAACAGCCTAGGTTGGAAGGGACCTCAAAAGACCACCTGGTCCAACCTTTCATAAGAAAGGGAACTTAGTTGAGATTATCTAGCACATAGCCCAACCAAATCTTGAAAACCCACAGTGTTGGGGACTCTACCATGTCCCTGGGAAGGTTTTCCAGTGAGTGATTTTTCTCACTGTAAAAAAAAATTCTTTCTTATTTTAACACAAAACCTATTCTGGTGCAACTTGTACCAGTTGTCCCTTGTATTCGCTGTGACTCCTTGTGAAGAGAGAGCCTCAGTTGTCTTTGCAACCACCTTTTAAGCCCTGGAATACTGTGATGAGGTTCCCTCGAGGCTTCTCTTCTTTTCTCCAGAGAGAAAAGACCTAACCCCTTTGGGGGTTCTCCAGACCTTTAATTATCTTAGAGGAAACATATGAAACTATTCACACTACCAAATTATAGACACCTATACACTTCCTCATCTCCCTAGGATTCCCATTTAAAGAGAGACGGATATTGCCCCAGAAAGTAGTTCAGAGGCTAATGAGGCTTGTATCCTGAATTACCTTTTGAAACTGCTGCTTTCATGCTATATGGATGTACAAGGGATTCAAGCTAAATTACCGTGATCCCCTAGATCACCTCTTGCTCCTTTCCAAGTTGTTCTATTTAATGCCTGTTAATGTTTTAACTCCTTACTGTTATATTGAAGACTCATTACAAAATTAATCTATGACTCAGATGCCTCAGAAATTGCTGCCCGAGAAAGGAGGAATGGAACAGGAAATTAATTTACAAGCAGAAGATTAAAAAAAAGTAAAAACTGAAAAGCATGCTGCTTCCAAAATAATCACTGTAGCTGGAGCTCTCTAGAAATGGAACAGACGTTAGTAAGAGATGTAAGAAAAGATATTTCTTTTTTGTAAAGACAACTGGAATTGCTGAACAGAAAGTTGAACAAAAAATAGGTATTTCTAGACATATATACATAAATATTTAAGTATGTGTGTAAATACATACATACATATATATACACATATATATATAAACAGAGTGAGAAGCTATCATATCGTACTGAAGAAAATTTGAAAGCATTTCACTTGAAGAAATAAATAAATTCATATATAATTTCTTAAAAAGAAAGGGAAATAGCACTGAAGCATTAGAACAAATAAAACTCTTTAATTCAAGCCAACAATTGGGGGGGGGCGGGGCTTGTGGAATGCATGGCCCAATTCACCTCAGCACACCTATCTTGATTGCCTAAATATTGATTGTTTAGGCTAAACTAGCTGCCTAGACTATTCTGGAAGAAAAAAAAAAATGGAGACGTACTTTAAGACAGATGGCATAACTCACATTTTAGAAATTTACATGGATGCCATCCCCAATTAATTTTTTTTTTTTTTACAGAGCACTATGATTCTAAAAGCATTGCTTTAAGTTCAAGATACTCATAATCTACATGATATAACACGAAGTACTAAAACTGTTACATGAAGAGTCCAATTCAGAATCCAATTCAAATATTTAGTACTACAAAATAGTACTACTAAATAACAGGATATTGCACATTACAATTAAATTGCTACCAGCTAAAAGCCTGATCAACACCAAGTCTAAACCCAAACAAATAAACCCTGCTAACAATGAAAATGGAACAATTAGTGAGTTCTGAAGAATACAATGAAGTAAAAATTTGAGAATATATTCTGGAGCACTTACAATATGTTACAAAAGATTAAAACAGTTAAAGTTTTGTGAGTACAATACATTATTTATGCATAACGGTGAAATGTGGTTGCAAAAGGCAATGTTCTTTTCATGGAGTTACTCCTACCTATGCAGCGTTTATGTCTCTGAACAGATGCAGGAAGTAAGGGACAAATACGACTTCCTCCCCGCCCCCCAAAAAAGGATAGAAAAAGATGGCATAGAAGATAACCCTTTAAACACTTAAGTGAAAGTTCCAAAGTACAAGACCATATTCAGGGAAAGACAAAAACTGAGATATTTCAAAGACCCGGAGTACAAAGAGTTAGTTGAGCTACTTCTAACTGGAGGGTAAGAATGCTTGACTGGTGGTGTCCTCAGTTCTGCTATTATGATCATGCAGAATGTGGGACTTACTTGAATGTACCATTATTTGCATAATTTTCTGCCTCTTCTGCTTCTACACTTCAGTTTCCTTTCTCCATAGTACCAAGGCAAGGACAGACAGTAGATAACTAAGTTTCCCCTTGACATGTAAAAAGAAAATAACAAATGTGGTGTACGTAGGACTTGAGAAGTACTTATATCTTAAAATTTAGATGTAATATTTGATTTTCCAGGAATTGATCAGCCTCTGCAGAAAATAAAATTTATCACCAATACTTTAAAGCTACCTATGCCTGGTGTTTAAGCACCATTTCCTGATCTGAGATACCTAACTTCACTCTGATAAAAAGCTATGGATACCACAAATATTGAGGCATTCAGTGATTCAGTTGCATATAATCTCAAAAAAAAAAAAAAGGTAGAAGTTGATAAGGATCTATTCCAAGTTTGTTACAGTGAAATTCTACTTAATTCAGTATGAGGAAAAAAAAAATCCTATTTTTTAATTAAAATGTATAAGAGTATCCCATAAGGACACACGAATTACATATTTACTTCTACATTAACATTAACTATAAAAAAAAAAAAAAAAAAAAAAAAGGAATGGGGCCATAAAACACATCCTGGTGAGTACAGTAACAAAAATGTCCTGCAAATAAATTGGGGCACAGCAGGAAGGACTCTGTGTGTATGCAGCAGGCTCTTAGAATTGATCATGTGTCTTGCTGAAAGTTAATGGACCTCTCTCAATATAGAAACAATATAGTCAATCATGCTTCGTAGTATAATTAACTACTGACTAAAGTTGGAATGAGCTGAAAATATTTCATGAGTACAGCAGAAAGACTAGCAGAGTTGATGATCTTCGGTGTATGGTAAATACCAATGGGAGATGTCGAATGTCTGTATTGAGATACTGTGTACCTAAGCAGGATATAGTTAAATTATTTTTACACTGTTATAGAATTTGAAAATGTAACTCGACCTTCTACATATGTTGATACTACTGGATTTTCAAATAATATATCATGGAGGTTTGTCAAATAGAGATCCAAATTTTAGTTGTGTTAGCCATGATGAGTAAATGTAATCCTTCAGAAGTGCAGTTCAAATTATAGATAGTCTACCTCCTGATAATTTAGAAACACAAGTGTCAGCATGTCAGCAGGAAAATCAAACAACAGGTCATAATCATGAGCTGTACTTGAATGAATATAGCTAGATATAAATTTTAAAATAACCTGAGACAGTGAATGATAAACTGTTTTGATGACGTGCAATTAAGTGAGACTTCACCTTGGAAGCATCAAGTGCCACTGAAAAAAGCATCAAGCCCAGCAGAAGAAAATTGTAAAGTCACTCCTTTCAGCAGGTGTCATTCCAAACATGTAGAAAAGATGTCTCAGTGCTGTTAACCAGAAGAAAGCCAAGCTGAAACTGATTACTTGAATCATACCTGTATGTTTCTAAGTAAACTGTAGTTGAGCGACAACTTTTGAGTCGCATTTGATAATAAAAATCATTTTGGAAATTTCACAGCAAGTTTTCAGGGTCATCTCTTGACCCGGTTTCCCAAGGACTTGTAGTAAAGATATTTCATATTATTTTGTTTTGTTTTGTTTTTAGTAGTACGGGACAATGTTGTGAAAATTCAGAGTCTTGAAATAGTGATGTGTGTTATTATAAAAAGCCCAGAACAATGACAGCCAATAGATCAGAAAGCAGGAGCCTGCATCAGTTTTCTCAGTTTCAGTGGATACCAGCAGGGCTAATAACAAAGATAACAGTTGAAAATGCTAAGCCTTAAGAATAATTAGAAGAACCAACACAGAGACATTACGAGTCAAGCACTGGAAGAATATTAAGCTTTAATCAGGAGTCAGCACTGTGAGTGCAAAAGTGCTTTTGACTCCATGGCATTAAGGTATGGCTTATGTGCCTCTAGTAAGAAGAAAATTGAAAGACAGACTTAGAAAACTGTGCTTTAATATGATGTACCTGAGACATATCTTCCTTGTAGGAGCACATGCACCTAAGTTTTGCATGAATCATCAACATTACGTAGTGTATTGGTTGATTAACCATGAAAATTTGAGTGAGTCTGAGGTTTACTGAAGTAGTTGAATGTATTTTCAAAGATATTGTTTCTTGTTATAGAAATAGTGAGTGATGTGCCTGTGACTGAAGCAGGCAAAGATATTTATTTTGTAACATCAACTAATTATAGGTATGCATCATACCTTTAAAATAAGAAGGAAACAATGATGAGGAAGAAACCTTATCAGCCAGCAGATTGCACTGTAGAAGACTTGAAGAGCTTGAAAGCAAATATAGGCTAGAATTGCATAACATATGATACAGAATTGTGTTTCTGACATATAAAGTTTACATAGCAGGCAGTCATGTTCATGTTGAGAATAAAAAAAAAGCTGAGACTGAATAACTAAGAAAACATGAAAAAAAGCAGCTATCTGAAGGCATAACAATATCTATAAAGGTGATCACAACATTACAGATTATTTTATCTATACTTTTTTTTCTAGAATGGTATTCTTTAAGCTATTTTGATTATCGAATCTTACAAAGTTCGCAAAGGGAGGGCAAATTTAACCCACTTGAAAATACCTACTTTTTTAGTTATAGGCACTTATAGATCCATAAAAGATGGCAAAGACCCTCAAAAGGTCACACTTCATACACTGACTATGACTGCATAAAGCATTCTTTTCTGTATGACTTTAGAAAAATGTGCATTAGATGAGAAAAAACTAAAAATGTCTAATCCAATTTTGGGAATATTAGGGAAAGCTTCTAGTGTTCATCACAAAGGCAGATTTTATTCTTGGAGTAAGGTTGATTTTATGAATGTTATAGAAATTTTATTAACGACACGGAAAAAGTGCTTGATAATGCATGTAAATTTTTTTTCAAGACATGGCATGAGTTTGATTCTGTGGAGTTAAGAAGAAGTAGACATAGTCTAGTTTTTGTCAGTTTCTTAGTTCATTCATTCCTCCTCATGATCTTGATATACATATTCTTGCAAGGACTGGATTTGTAATTCCTCTACTAACATGAAGCTGTAACCCAGAGCCCTCAGAAGTTTCCAAAGGACATAAGCAAGGCACAGCTCTCTGAAAAGATACATGGGAGAGACTTCCTGGCTTTTAAATTATTTTTCTTTTACTTAAAAAAAAAAAAAAAAAGAGGAAAAAAAAAACCCTAACAACTTTACATATCATTTCCATTAATAAGTGGTATATTTTAAAATAAAATCTCAAAGAGATTCTGGCTTTTTAAGACCATCAAAAAGAATTTTTAAGTTTCCAATTAAAAAGAAAATTGGTGTCTGAAATGTAGAAAAACATTTTCTTTCACTTTTCTCTGATTTTCTTTGTTTTTAAAGTAAAAATTTTAGGTAATATGCCAGCAAGGTCAAATCATGCAAACTGAAGTTTCTTTTTTTCCCTTTAATGACTTGTGTTTCGTGTTTAAATGGCCTTGTGCAGTACTCACTGAAATCACAGAAGATTTTTTTTTTATTGACTTCACTGAACAATGTTCTGGCCTTGAAATATAATAAAAAGTTAAAGTGACAATATATTATAGGAACAACTATTGTATGGGAGAAAAAAAAAAAATTCTGTCAAGGTAGAGCAGACAAAATTATAAAGGCTCTTTTAGAAAAAAAAAAAATCAGTGTATTATTTACCTTTCTCTTTCAATTCCTTCTATTCATACAAGAATATTGCATATGTTCGCCAAGTCTTCATAGGCATACGGTAAGACTAATTATGTCTGTGTATTAAATAACTTAAAAAACAGTATGATGACCTTAAACTTATAAATACCAATACATGTCTTATTATGAATGCTGTTTACGTAACAGTTTGCCCTGAAGTGTGGAACTTTAGTTATACAAATTTCTAGGTCGTTTAAAATATCCAATTCCATCAATAATTATAAGTTTAGTTTCACCACCTTTAAGCCAGTGATTTCTTTCTATTCAACATCAACTCTTTTTAGTGTTTTAAGGTACTGAATTTGTATTAGAATTTTTAAAAGGGATTAGACAATTATTCAAAAGCATATTAAGGACAGTATACAGTTTTTAAAACACTTTCATACTAAAGCCAACTAAAGCATGTAAAGCTTTAAAATTTGAGTGGCAATGCAGTGACGAATGTGGAATAGATAACAGGAGAGCTCTTCAACAGCTAAAGGAGTCTTATAGTTTAATCCCAGCCAGCAGCTCATCCCCCCACACTACTCCTACTAGGTGCTCACTCCTACTGGGTGCAATGGGGGAGAGAATTGCAAGGGTAAAACTGAGAAAACTCATGGGTTGAGATAAAGCAAATTTAACAGGGCAAGAAAAGGTTGCATATGCAAGCAAAACAAAATAAGGAATTCATTCACCACTTCCCATTGGCAGGCAGGTCTTCAGCCATCTCTAAAAAAGCAGGGCTCCATCATGTTAACGGTTACTTAGGAAGACAAACGCCATCACTCCGAATGTTCCCCCTTCCTTCATGTTCCCTCAGCTTTGTATTGCTGAGCATGACATCATATTGTATGGAATAGTGCCTTGGTCAGTTGAGGTCACCTGTCCTGGCTGTGTCCCCTCCTAACTTCTTATGCATCCCCAGCCTACTCTCTGAAGAGTGGTGTGAGAAGCGGAAAAGGCCTTAAGTCTGTGTAGGTGCTGCTCAGCAGTAACTAAAACATGCCTGTATTATCAACACTGTTTTTTCAGCACAAATCCAAAACACAGCCTCATACTAGCTAATATAAAGAAAATCAACTCTATCCCAGTCTAAAACAACACAGGGAGTTCCCAAGGAACTAGTTCTTTTACTCTGCAGAAAATGCAATTGGAGCATAAATGAGGTCCAGAAGAAGCTATGGATGCTTGAATTCACTTAAGTACAAAGTCACCTTTACATGCTAGCTGTGAATTTACATGATTCGTTTGAAGTGTTCAGGTAGTATCTTTTAAAGATTAATATCACAGACAAATTAGTTCTATTCAAAATAGCTATCATTACATAGAACCATAGAATCACAGAATAGTTTGGGTTGGAAGGGACCTTTAAAGGGTCTCCTTGCAGTGAGCAGGGACATCTTCAATTAGATCAGGTTATTCAGAGCTCTGTCCAGCTTGACCTTGAATGTCTCCAGGGATGGGGCATCCACCACTTCTCAGGGCAACTTGTTCCAGTGCTTCACCACCCCCATCATAAAATATTTCTTCATTGTATCTAGTCTAAATCTACCCTCTTCTAGTTTAAAATCATTACCCCTACAATAGGTTGTGCTAAAAAGTTTGTCCCCATCTTACTTATAGGCCCCCTTTCAGTACTGAAAGGTTATAATAAGGTCTCCCCAGAGCCTTCTCTTCTCCAGGCTGAACAAATCCAACTCTCTCAACTTGTATTTGTAGGAGAAGTGCTCCAGCCCTCGGATCATCTTCATGGCCCTCCTCTGGACTCGCTCCAACAGATCCATGTCCTTCTCAGACGTACATGTGGACACAATAGGCAAAATAGACATCATAAATCTGAACCCAACAGACATTGCAAAGTCAAATTAGTTGTCCAATGACCGTTCATAAGTGCATGATTACAGCACACAAAGTGCAAGGTTACGGTACAAAAATTCTGTCAAATGCCTTTTTGACTATAACTGTCTGCTTAATCATAAGTAACTATTTATGGAATTAACATAAGTTTCCTCCAGACTGTATGATGTCTATGCAAACTAACCACACATCTTGAAAAGAACGAATTTGGTATTTGGTCTTCGTATAAATCTTCGTATTTATTCTTCAGAGTATACCTATTACGCTATAATGGATACACCCCTCACCATGCTCTGCCTTCAAATGCAAAAATCATTAATATAGGGGAAAAAAAAGTCCATCAACACAAATGAAATTCAGACAAAACAGACTGTAGCCTATAGGTGGCAAATCACTACAACTGTGAGGGAAATGAGAAAAGAAAAGTGATATACAGCTGTTCAAGACAGGTCATTTTGCAAACAGATAAGGCCAGAACTCAGCAACTTCTCTTGATTGCAACAGATGTTCTAATGTTAGAAAAAGGCATTTGAGTGTAACAAGCTGTATTGTCTCACAGTTGACTGAAAGAAGAGAGTTCTAAGGGTTTGGGTTAGTTTTCAGACATAAGCCTCTGACGCCAGCTAAGACATCCTATAGTGTCCGAGATTTCTGTATGACTAACTGTGATGATGCAGGACTGGTAGAAATCCAAGGTGGCAGCTAGAGGATACCCTGTACAATTTCATTAGATGCCTAAGCTTAAGTGACTGAATCACTTTGTGGTATCTAATCATCTTTGTAGCAAGAGATGTTGTTTTCCTAGTAGAGGATGAGAAGAGAGAAGGTATCTCTGTGTGGTGTGCAATAGGTTTCATATGCCAGGAAAAGAAGAAACTGAACATACAGTCTGTGACTATTTACTCCTTGGAACATCTCTGCTTGTGTTGGTTGTGCTAGAAATTTGGAAAGTGATAGGTTTGTTTACCCAAGGTGTTACCAGGGCCTGTGTGGTGTTGTATACTGTGCTGTGGAGGTAAGAGACAGGGCAGATATATAGGATCTTCACGCAGATTGACACCAGAGCCTTGGCGTACTCTCCAGCATGGGCAAACTACACTATGTACTTCATAACCCGTAAAACTAGTTGAAAGCTTTTTACATGTTTCTATGCAATTATATTCTTATTTCTCTGTGGTAAAGAAATCAGTTAAACCAGGCTTGACACCTACTAATTCTACTTTAACATAAATTGAGCATACTAACATGGAAGAGAACAATGTGATTGTGTTTTACTTCACACACACACACACACACGTATATGTATATGTATACATAGGACAATTTGTTTAATTAGAAAGGTCTTTTTTTTTTTAGGAAATTCTAGAGTGTAAAATATGAATAATTAAAAAATATTATCCAGGGAAGTAAGAAACAGAAAAATGAAACACCAAATCCTACTATATTTATAATCAGTGCAATATTTTTTTCCTTCTTCCTATCTTACTTTCAAATTATGACATTATTTTTGTTGCCATTTCATTCTGTTTGTGTTTAAAATCTCTTCATTCCCGTTCTGTGCATTTACCTCGTTCTTCTTTTGTCATGCGTATATAGCTCTTTCATAGAAAAACAGGAGAATGCATGCCTGTACGATGGTGCTGCCAGCTGGCTGGGAAGGTTTAAAAGACAGCTTCAAAAGATGAGGGAGGTTTTGTTTTGTTTTGAAGTACCTCCAGATTGTTTTATTGCAACAGAAACACAGTAGGTTTCCTCTGCTTACAGAACAGCCAGATACTGAATATAAAGAATTGTGTCTGCAGACACAGTGGGCCTTACACCATTTATGTATGTAGCAGTTGACTTGAGCAGAATTTTTCCTGACTTAGCTAAGCGTAGCTGAAGGCATATTCCAGACCAGTGAGCTTATGAAACACCTAAGATAAGAAATGCAGGTGTCTAATATTGTTGCAGTTTAAAATGTCTTTCTCTTTTTTTTTTTCTTCATTTCCCTCTTTTTTTTTTCTCCTTTGTTGTCTTCTCTCCTGTCTCCATGATCACTGTCATTAAGCAGAATTTTATTTAGGCTTTTTGTTGTTGTAGCTTAACAATGGTGTATCCTTCCAATAAGACATTTTATCTGGATTTGGCCTTCAATCTCATAATACTATGACAATAAGGATTATTAATGATATTTCTTCAGTAAGTCTTGATTTAAGACTACCTTCTTGAACAGTCAATCATGAAAGAAATGCATTAGTGGGAAATAAGTTTTGAATATACATGAATTTGAAAAGACTACTTTGATCAGTATTTAATTTAGACATTTCACACAAATTATTTTATTGAAAAAGAGATTTTGATATTTTTTTTTTTCTCACAGAGAACTTGCATAAATCTGATACTTTCATATAACTGGTTGTACAAAACCTAATGAATTTGAACTGATATCCGATCTCTGCTATTAGCCAGAAGTAGATATTAAGAAGAGCATTAGAAATAGTGTAGTTAGAGAACATCCCATTACTTCCAGCTTCCATCAGTCACAGACAGTTTTCCAATTCACAAGTTTCATCTAGACCTTTGTACTTAAGTGCAATTTTTGTTGCTTATATGAATTTTTAAATCATTTCCTGAACCATTTTATACTTCTCAGTATCCAAAAACCTCTTGTGACAGTGAATTATACAATTTAATTATGCATTGTGAGAAATAAATTTTTGTGTTTGTTCACTCTCTTGCTTTAAAATTGCCTAAACATTCCTTTTGATTTCATGTTCTTCTTGCAATATGAAAAGTATCAGATAGTCATGCTTTATTCACGTTTTTTAATATAATCTCACACCTGATAAATATGTCTGTCTTATATAAGACCACTTTCATCTTTTTTTTTCAGGTAAATATGTTCTAAAATAACAGAAATTTAAGTAATGATTAGTTATCTTGTGAAGCTCCGCAAAAGCCTTTTCCTCTATGACAGAAGAACTGTAGAGCTACTTCTGTTTCCAGGATAAGATCTGGACATAAATATACCTCAACAATCCTACAAGATAGTACTTACAAACCTTGCACAACATTAGGTGGAAGGATTATTCAGGAACCAAATCAAGCCCAAAACCTCACGAAATACAAGAATGATGTAAGACAGGGAATGGATCTGAACATTTAAGGAAAGATTAGAAAGACATTCTTATTACATGGTAAAGCTGAATGATAACATTAACACTTTATCTAAAATATCAGACCTTTTTCTCATCTCCAATTTATTAAAATAAGCTTTGTAGGTATTTAATTAGTTTTCATTTTTAGGACTAAGATTCTTCAGTAAATTTCTTTAGAACAGACTAGTTGTTAGTCTCGTGAACAGTCTGATTACGACACTACCATCGTAGAGGCTCATTGACTTCAATGCTGTAGCAAAGCATCAGTGCTTTACTCTAGTATCCTGTTTCACAATAGAAATGCATTTCATACGTCTGGCTTCAGGTTAAATGTTCTTATTGTGGTTTGGTTTGCTTTTTTTTTTTTTTGTTAGATTAAAAAGTTTTTTTTTTTCCTTTAAAAAATTAATGATTGTGAAATGGGAGATGTATGATGTAACATGCCACTTCTGAGCAAAACTAGATTTAGAAAATGAAAAATAATCAAAAGCAATGCATTTTGAAGTTATTGTAGTTATTCTGTGTATTTGTAGTAGTCATAGTGAAAAATAATGTACTAACTTTGGAAGCAATATATAGAGAACTGCTGAGTTAATTTTTAATTCATCATATTTAATTCCCACATCTTCATTCATTCATTAATGACATCTAGTTCCAATTATTTAAACAATGTGTCAGCTTCACAAACCTGGACACACTGCTTCAGGACTGCTCTGCACTATGTTTAGTTAAATATGGTCCCCAAAAATCTGTGTCATTAGCCAGGCATGGCATGACATTATAGCTTCGCAATCACACACCTTCCAGGTAAAAATGGGATTGGATGGATCACCATAACTGTGTGTAACTCAGAACACAGACTGTCTTGCAGAACCCTCATCTGCAGAGATTTACCAGAGATGAGATCTATTTACCCATTTATGTATTGTAAATACAATACAACAAAGCCCTTAGCAGGACTCAGAACTGTGTCTTGATGTGCTGTTACAGATTTACTGCTGATAATTGTTGACTTACACATGGAGTAAACATCTTCTACTTATATAACATTCCTTCTCCGTGTGTACCTAACTTGATATTCAGACTATATTGGCAGATTTATATATCACCATATTAAAAATTAGCGGTAGTTAGCTTTGGTGGAAGCAAATACAGTCAGACATAAAATCATAGAACAATTTGAGCTGGGAGAGACCTTTAAAGGCCATCTAGTACAACTCCCCTGCAAGCCATAACACCTGTAATTCACTGCTCAGCTGCGTTCCAGAAAATATAAACAGATACTTCTTTATTACTCTTCACTGAAACAAGTCTGTTTTAATGATTTTATTATGATGCAGACACGTACAAAAATAGAGTTTCCATGGCAAAGTTTTTGCTACCAGAAGGGCTGCAGGGATGGCTCCTGAGAGAAGACACTACAAGCTCCTCCCACATCAGGCAGAGCCAGTTCCAACTGGCTCCAAGACAAACTTGCTGCTGGCTAAAGCTGAGACAATCAGAGACATTGTTAGCACCTGTGTGGTAATGCATTTAAGAAAGGGTAAAAAGTGCTGTGCAACAGCAGCTGGAGAGAAGAGTAAGAACATGTAAGATAAACAGCCATGCAGATAGTAAGGTAAGTGAAGAAGGAGGGGGAGGAGGTGCTCAAGATGCTGGAGCAGAGATTTTGCTCCAGCCCATGGTGAAGACCATAGTGGAGCAGGTAGTTCTCCTTCAGCCCATGGAAGCCCACGGTGGAGCAGTTTTCCAATCTGCAGCTCATGGAGGATCTCACACTGGAGCAGGTGAATATGCCCAAAGAAGGCTGTGACCCCACCAAGGGCTCATGCTGAAGCATGCTCCTGGCAATATCTGTGGCTCTGTGGAGAGGAGTCCATGCTGGAGTAGGTTTGCTAACGGGACTTATGATCCTAGGTGGGGGGAACTACGCTAGAACAGGTCATTCCTGAAGGACTGTACCCCATGAAAGGGATCCATCTGGGTGCAGCTTGTGAAGAACTGCAGCCTGGGGGAAGGACTCACTGTAAAGCAGCCAGTGCAGGACTGTCCCCTGTGGGAGGGACCCCACACTGGAATAAGGGAAGAATGTGAGGAGGAAGGAGCAGCAGAGACAAAGTGTTATGAACCAAGCACAACTGCCATTCCCCACCTCCCCACACCGTTCAGGGGGAGGAGGCAGAAGAGTCAGGAGTGAAGCCGAGTCTGGGAAGAAGGGAAGGATGGGGGAAGGTCTTTTTAGATTTGTTTTATTTCTAATTATCCTACACTGACTAACTGGCAATCATTTTAATTAATTTCCCCAAGTGGAATCTGATCATTGCTGAGTGATCTCCCTGTTCCTTGTCTCAACACAAGTTTTTCCATCATATTTTTCTCCCTCTGTCCTGTTGAGGAGGGAGAGTGATAGAGCAGCTTGGCTGGCACCTGGTAGCCAGCCAAGGCCAACTGACCACAATCTCAGAAAACAACAACAAAACCCCCACCTTTCTCTACAATATCTGCTGGTTCGTGTGTGTGTGTAACACGAAACAAATCCTGCTGAGATCTTACCAAGGCTAAAACAACAAGGCACTGTGAGTAATTACTTTCAAATGAAGTAAGCTACTGTATCAGAAACAGACTAATAGTAGATTCAGTCAAACAAACATAAAAGAATCTGATACTCATGAACAAACCAACATTAGTTCAGAGTAAAAGAAAATGCTTTTATTGGGGGAGTGTGCATCTTCCTTATGTCTAATCTAAATCCACTGTCTTTCAGTTAAACTCCATTAGTACTCGTTCCATCAGTTCATGCTGTCACGAACCGATAAAGGTCCGGTCGTGAGAGGTACGAATTTCTCGGTTACAGAATTAAGACACAACAGTGTCATACGCATATGTTGGCTCTTTATTTCATTCACACACAAAGGGTAATGGGGAGTGGGGGGAGAAAGAGGAGAGAGAGGGAAAAGAGAAAGGAAGGGAGGAAATACCACCACGGAGAGTCAGCATTCTGAAAGTCCGTTGTACAGAGTGGGTGGGGTGGGTGCCTCAAGAGGATGAAAATGCCGCCACGGAGAATCGGCATCCCGAAGGTCCGTCTGAGTGGGGTAGAGGTCCACACAGGGGTTCATGCGGCGACCCTTTTTGTAGTCCTTTGGATCAGCCCCTCCTTGATGTTTTGGGGGCCTTCACCAGCAGGAGGCTAGGTGCTTCCTGCCAGTGGTTTAGCTTGTGATTGCTGCATCCTGTTGATCTGTCTCCATGGTGGTGGGTGTTAGCTCTCTGCAAAAGCAAGGCCTGCTTGTCCTTTGTAAGCCGTGCGGTTACTTGAAGCATGCTGTTACTTAATGTCCAGCAAGACAGTGTGCACAAAGTCGTTTTGCACCCTCCAGAGCTGTCCTCCATTGTGCCGTCACTTGGCAATGCAGTGCATGCTTGGTACCATCCAGGGCCTGAGGTCATGCACAGGGTCTGGCTCTACTCCAGGGGAGGTGTGCAAAACAAGATACTCTGTCTAGCAGTTCTTGGAGGTTTTAGCTGTTTCAGCTACAAAAACAGGATATTTGTCTCATATGTTGGTTCACAGTTATTGAAGTTTTTAGCATTGTGGCTTGTCGACGTTTTGTTTGGTTCCTACCATCATTTAGTGATGTTGAGACATTAATTAACCTTTTCAGTCTCTGACCCATGCCCTTATCTAAAGTCCCTCTCAAGCTTTCTTGTAGGCTCCCTTTAGGTACTGGAAATGACATTTAAAGTTCATCTAGTCCAACCCCCCCTGCAAGGAGCAGGGACATCTCCAACTAGATCAGGTTTCTCAGGGCCCTGTCAAACTTAAACTTGAAAACTTACAGGGATGGGGCACCTACCGTCTCTCTGGGCAACCTCTTCCACTGTTCCACCACCCTCATTGTAAAAAGTGTTTTCCTTATATCTACCTCCTCCTATTTTAAAACCATTACCCTTCGTCCTATCTCAACAGGCCCTGCTGAAGAGTTTCTTCCCATCTTTCTTATAAGACTGTTTTAGGTACTGTAAGACCACTATAAGGTCTTCCCAGAGCGTCCTCTTCTCCAGACTGAAAAATCCCAGCTCTCTCAGCCTGTCATCAAAGGAGAGGTACTCCAGCCCTCTGATCATCTTCGTGACCCTGCTCTGGAGTCACTCCAACAGATCTATGTCCTTTTTATGTTGGGAGCTCCAGAACTGGATGCAGTACTCCAGGTGGGGTCTCACAAGAGCAGAGTAGAAGGGTAAAATCACCTCCCTTGATCTGCTAATCACTCTTTTTTTGATGCAGCCCAGGATGTGGTCAGCTTTCTGGCCTGCAACTGTACATTCCTGGCTCATGTTGAGCTTCTAGTCCTTCTCCTCAGGGCTGCTGTCAATCCATTCTCCACTGAGCCTATATTTGTGCCTGTGATTGCCCCGACCCATGTCCAATGGACTTGTGCACCATCAGGTTCCTTAGATGGTCTTGAATATGATCTCCTAGAGTGGGTGACTTTTCATTCTCCCAGTCCCTGCCTTTGCCTTCTATGACTTTGGTGATGTGGCAGGTGAAAATTGAGGAAAAAGTCGTTGAGTAT
Source organism: Tetrax tetrax (assembly GCA_009806455.1). Lineage (NCBI taxonomy): Eukaryota > Metazoa > Chordata > Aves > Otidiformes > Otididae > Tetrax > Tetrax tetrax. The sequence goes on from WHYT01015767.1 coordinate 19,296, forward strand.
CTCAGCCTTCTCCATGTCCCTGGTAAGCTCCTGGAAAGTGCTTACTTAATATTCCTTTTATCTCTAATGTATCTATAGAAGCTTTTCTCGATGCCCTTGATGTCCCTGGCCACATTTAATTCTGTCAGGGCTTTAGTTTTCCTAACCTGATCCCTGGCTGCTTAGAAAATTTCTCTCTATTCCTCAGAAGCTACCTGTCCTTGCTTCTGCCCTCTGTAGGCTTCCTTTTTGTGTTTGAGTTAGTCCAGGATCTCCTTATTCATCCATGCAGGCCTCCTGGCATTTTTGCCCCACCTTCCTCTTTATTGAGATGCATCACTCCTGAGCTTGGAGGAGGTGATCCTTGAATATTAATCAACTTTTCTGGGCCCCTCTTCCTTTCAGGGCTTGGTACTCTGCCAAGCAGACCCCTGAAGAAGCCCAGGTCTACTCTCCTGAAGTCCAGGGGAGGGAGCTTGCTGTGTAACCCTCCTTGCTGCCCTAAGGATCTCGAATGCCACCATTTCATGGTTACTGCAGCCAAGGCTGCCCTTGAGTTCCACATTCCCCACCAGACCCTCCTTGTTGGTGAGAACAAGGTCCAGCATAGCACCTCTCCTTCTTGGCTCCTCTATGACTTGGAGAAGGAAGTTATCATCAATGCATTCGAGGAACCTCCTGGACTGCTTATGCTGTGCTGTGTTGTCTCTCTAACAGATATTGGGGTGGTTGACGTTGCCCATGAGGACCTAGACTTGTGACCGTGGGGTTGCTCCTGTCTGCTTATAGAGGACTTCACCCACTCGGTTTTCTTAGTTGGAAGGCCTGTATTAGATCCTCACTGTCATGTCACCTGTCCCTGCCCTCCCTTTTATCCTGGCTCTCAGTTGGCTCCTCATCCATCCTGAGGCAGAGGTCTGTGCACTCCAATTGGTCATTGACATAGAGGGTGACATCTCTTCCTCATTTCCATTACCCGTCCTTCCTAAAAAGCCTGTATGCTTCCATTACAACACCTCAGTCGTAGGAGGCATCCCACCACATCTTCATGATGCCAATAAGCCATGCAGGCATGCACACATCTCTAACTCCTCTTGTTTATTCCCCATGCTACTTGCATTTTCATAGAAGCATTGAAGTTTCTCTTCGTCCTTCCCCAGCAATTTGCTTTTGTTCAGTGGTCTGTATTGAGTGCACTGAAAGTAACTTGATCAAATTTGTGTTAAATTGAAGCACAATCCTCCAGGCAATATTTTCATAAACCTATCACATTCTCCATTATCTGGATGTTCAGATAGAATCCACTAATCTCAATGAGAGATGATGACAAGGTGAAATCAAAGAAGCATAATGTCATCTCCTCTACAAACAGAAAAATACCATCACTGTGAATTAAAGGAATTTGTGTCCTCACTCCAATAACCACTATGCTTACTGAGTTTTACTCTCATCACAATCTCTGTGCGATAGTAGAACTTGGAAGAAGTGATGGAAGTTTTTATTACTGAAGGTAAATTATACAGTCTCTTCTCCTTACTCTTTTTGAGTATTTATCATTTGAGAAAATACAACTCCTCATTATGGCTTATAGGCTGCACCACAGTGAACTTCACAGTTTACAACTATCTGCACTGCTGAGTTCATACTGCTTTTCATCCTGTTTGTTTGAACTGTGATTGTGATTCAGAACTACTGAGGCATCTGTGTATGTGGCAGCACCCACATATTTATGTTGTGTTCAGTGCAAGTCATTTCCACTCTGATGCTCATGCAATGCTCTATTCAGATTGTCCTTTGCAGTTGGCTGAACTTTAACACATTTCATTTTTTTTAGGGAATCCTCAGTTTTAGAATTGAGATATCACCACAGCCAAATTGATGACAGTTAAAAATATGAGATCAATTTAGAACGGTCATATTCAACATATATTTTGAATGTATTTCTAATTTATTGAATCATAGAATCATAGGATGGTTAGGGTTGAAAGGGACATTCAGAGGTCATCCAGTCCAACTCCCGTGCAAGGAGAAGGAACATCTTCAACTAGATCAGGTTGCTCAGAGCCTCATTCAACCTGGCCTTGAATGTTTCCATCTACCACCTCTCTGGGCAACCTGTTTCAGTGTTCTACAACCATCAGTGTAAAAAAATTTTTTCCTAGTATCTGATCTAAATCTACCTCCCTCTATTGCAAAATCGTTACCCCTAGAGATTACTCCTATTGAGATTATTTAAATCTAAATTTTGGCATTTGAAGTAAAGGAGTACCAGAGAGGGAAATTTAACTATAATTATAGGAATATTCTTCATAGTAGGGAAGGGAAAATTTCAAAATGTTTAAATCTGTTTATAAGAGCAACATAAACAGATAGTGCAAGACTTTATTCCAACAATCTTATTCCAAGAGGGTTGTATGTAAGTAAAAGACAATAACAACAGCAAGTATAGCAAAAGAAACTGATTGAGAGAAAGTGATGTGATTGTCAGTTTGAGTTTGGTAGAATGTTTTCAGAAGAGCTTTTGTTATAACTCCTTAGCTCCTTCAAACATCAGTTTCATGGTCTTATTAGGCTTTCCTATGTAACTCCAAACACTGAAAAGATATGCCTTAATTTTTTTTTTTACATTCAAAATAAAATTTAGGAATTGATGTATATTATGAATTCTATACTAATACATCTGTATGCGTATCACACAATTTGTCTGGCAAATTAATCTCTCTGGTACTTCAAAAACATTTTGCAAAGCCCTCAGGTGAGAACTGGTTTTGAATGGGATAATTAACCTTGACAGTAATTTCTTCATATTGGAGCCAAATAGCGGTTGGAAAGATGTATTCACTTTTCACAGAGTGGTAGGTACTTATGACCTGGAAAGAGGCTATAATGTGTTCAAGGAAAGTGTATTTCAAACAGGCATGGAAAAGTGTTCCAACAGAGACTCATCCATCAAAATCCTGGAGAAGGATATGATTTACACAGGAGGTAATAGAGGCTCTGGCTGGATGTTTACAGTAGGTTATTTTCAGTCCTAAACCACTGTAAGTGTTTGTTTTTTGAACTAATAAGATCAAACAATATAACAATATTATCCTAAACACTACTTTTCAGATCACTGGAAAATTAATCTGTTTTTCTTTCCTCCTGAAAGAAAACTGTGAATAATTAAAGTTTTATCAGCTCTATATCAGAAATTCTGTAGGTTAATCTGCTTTCAATGCAACCTAACAGATAGATTTTGTTGTTGTTGTTTTAGCAAGTCAAAACAGGTTTAAAAGGCTGTTTCCATTTTTCATTCCTCATTTTTCATTAAGTAGTATTTTTCACTACTTATATTAGTATTTCATTGGTCTGCATATTTATTGCTTTTGGATTCAGATGTAAAGTTCCAGCAAGTAAAATTTGGCGTATTTTGTCAGAAGAAAAAAAAAAAAAAGAGGAATGTTTTAACTGTTTAAGTTTCTAATATTCAAATTCAAACTGTGTGTACTTTGAGCTGAAAACAGCCCTCTCATATGAAGTAAACTGAGACTTTTTAAAAATTACCAATATGAATGTTAAAGGACGGGTTTCAAGTTTTCCACAGGGTGCTGCTGCTTAGAATTTTTTTTTTTTTTTTCTGAGGCAATGTGCAAATGTGCAAAATACAATTTGATAGGAGAAGAGCTAGACCCAGGGCTAAGTGCTACTGAAATTCTTACTCATCATTTGAACTAATTTTTTTGTTGTTGTTGTTTTTGAAGTTACTCATTTTTCTCTAAGGTGCTCTACTAACTGGCTTGTAAGGCAAACAATGGGTGAAATTTCATAAGATTACTAAGAAAACTGATAGAAATAATTTTTAATCTACTTACAAATCCTAGCTAGTTAGAAATTATGCACAGAAGATGTAAATTTCAAGGCTATTTTGAGAAAGATATAACTTCAGACTGACCTGACCAACTTTATCTTTCATGGTTTTCTAGTGGATCCCAGCTACTGAAGTCTTGAGAGCTACATTACCAGGAAAAGTCTTTGTACTTCACATAAATACGAATAGTTCTCTAAATTTTGATGATTGCATTGATTAGTTCTTTATAAAATCATAAGAGTTTAGACATTGCTTAAGCAGGTATGTTTTAGACTCCTGCTGTGGAGGAGCTGATTTCCTGACTAAAAGTTGCAGTGTCATATGAGCAATTATCAGTGGGTAAGTTGTGCAAAGTAACTACAGCAGTAATTTTGGCTGTATCAATGGGAGCTATTCTAAAAGAACAAGATCTATTTTAAAATTTCTTAAAGTATAATTGTAGTAGTCTTAAATAACTTGCTATAGGTTGCAAATTGCCCTGCTGCTTTATTGTAATGCATAAATTGTCCTTGGAAACTAATGGAAAATTCATGCCCGTCTGTTCCTTGCAGTATGACATTTAACGCAATACACTCTTCAATGTTTCTTTTAACATTTCAGGGACATATCTCTCAAATGGACATATCTCACAATTCAGACACTTTAAAGAACATGTGTTTATGGGTATGCTTTTTTTTTACAGGGAAAGGAAGGTACTACTGGTCCTCAACTGGCCTGTGATGCACTCTTTTGCCGCTGTATTTCCATATATGTGGCAATATCTAAGGAAATGTATTGTTGCAAAATATATTGCTGCAAAAGAATTACCTAAACAAGCTTAATTTTCAACTCATTAAATTGATTAGATATTGTGAGGGACATCTTTTTATACTGTGAAGAAGAAACACAATACTAGGGAACAAAACAGAAAAGTAGTAATATGTGGAGGCTGAATAATTAGGTGTATAGTGTGACTGTTATACAAAACAGATCTTTGTTTCTTGCAGTCCTGCTGATATTAGTGGAAAAATGCTGAGCACAGCCTCAAGGCATCCCAGAATATACTCTATGTCTTAAGAAGAAACAAAGACAGAATAAAAAAGATAAAGTTTTACTGGGCTTCTTAAATAGTGCCCTCTTTCTCCTAGGATTTAGATTTTCTAGTAAAATGAACAGGCTTTATTAAGAAAATAGATCATTCCTTGAGGACATTTTCTCACTTAAACTGGTGAAAAAAAAAAAAAATATTAAAAATAAATACATAAACAAATTACGTGTTTAATATTCCTTATGCCAGACACTTATAAACTCCTGTGGCTGACACACAATAATCACAGCTGTAATACCCAAAGGTAATTTCAGGAAGGTAAATGAAAAATGGGGCATAAATATGCCATATGGTTAAAGCTTTTATGTTCTTAGCAAATTTTTGACTTTACCTTACAATTTCAGGAATAAATTACATTCTCTGTAAATTAAATATAGATACTTCAGATTCATGCCACTCTACCAGGAAGTAGATCTACTCTTATCTATCATTCTTTAGAAGACTACATGATTGCCGGAATGCTGTAATTCTAAATCAAAACTCTGTTTTCTTTAATATATAAATAAATAAACAAACCTATGAGGAGGGAGTTGAGTGGTTGACAAGTTTCCTGATGCTACATTTTCCACTCTCGAACAGGATTGAATTTACTCTCTAGTTCAGGGGGAAAAAAAAAAAAAAGTATAAGGAACTTCATGTTTATGTAAGCAAATATGACTGTTATATGTGACTTCATGACAGGAAAATACTACCAAGGGTTCATAGCTGAACCACTGCAAAGTGACATACCCTCATGACAATTTTTTTAATTTTAAATTTTAGTTTTCACAGTCTATATCTGAAAACATACTTTTCTAATTGTATACAAATTAATACCTCTTACGGGTATGTATCTGGTATTCAAGACTACAATCAGAAAGCCTTAATAGAATTTGAACTTCTGATCTGCTTCAGGGAAGTTCACTATCTTCCTTCATCATGAGTATATTCTTCTTGATTGCCATGTTCCAAGAAGCAATACATGTAGATTTGGGAGGAAGAACTTACGCAGCCTTCAGGATAAATTATTTATCTCATTGCTGATTGCAACAAATGATCTTAATTGTTCTAGGTTGAAGCCATTTTAAAATCATTACTTACTGAGAGTTATAAGTCAGATACAAACAATGTTTTTTTCTGGAGAATTACAAGAGTGGTTCCAAAGAGACTTGTAGAATTTCAATTATTTCTGAAGCTAATAGACCATCTTCTACTGAATCACAATCCAATCCACTCTCTTTCCACGGTTATTTGCTATGTTGTTGTTGTTATTATTATTACTACTCTGAATATTATTACTAATTTTTATATTGCTAATGTTATTATAAATGAAAGCATGAATACTTTCATGAGACATTCAGAATAATTAGCTGATCTCATATTATTTCATAAATGCCTCTGCAATTCTGATTTTCATTAATATCTTGGCAGTGACCAGAAACTTTCTTTCGCCTCGTAAGAAATATAAAATTAGTGTCATGCTTTAAGAGCAGACTGAGGGATACTGTGTTGGTTTTGAAATAGAAAGTTTTATGTGGCACTTCTACATTTTCTCTCCAGGGCTTCTGAAGAGTGGAGGTAAAACTGACTGTAAAGTACTGGCAGAAACAATCTTTCACATTGTAACAGACAACGTTTCATTACTGCACAGAGTACAAATTCAGTACTATTTGCTTTTTCTATGAAAAGATTTCATTTTCCAGCAGTCAGTACATGTCACAAAAATTTTTACAGTGTCACGGCAGAAGTATCAGAGCATAAAATGCTCCTAGTCTGATTTGAAATCTTGGATGCTAAGTGTTTATTGTTAGTGGTGGTATTTTCAAAAATAATAAATAGGCAATATAAGGCACAATAAACATGAAACTATCATCATTTGCATGCAAGAAAACAACTCTTTCTGTAGCATTCTTTTAGGAATGCTACTGGAATGAATGATGTGTCCTTCAGTCTGTCCCAGGGTTCGTATGTATAGGTGAAGAAGGTCTAAATAGTGTCCAGTGACATTATTAAAAAACTATTATCTGAGACCTAAATCAAAAGATCAACACAGCAGGACATAAGCAATCCTGGAGGTTCCTGGACTGCACCAATAATAACTTGCTCCTCCAAGTGATAGAAGAGCCAATGAGAAGATGACTTCATACTCACCAGCAAGGAGGTCATTGGGAATGTGAAAATGAAAGGCAGCCTTGGTTGCAGTGTCTATGACATGGTGGTGTTCAGGATCCTGAGGACAGGGAGGAGGGTGAAAAGCAAGCTCATAGCCCTAGATTTCAGGAGAGTAGAATTTGACCTCTTCAAAGATAGAAGAGTCTGCTTGGAAGAGTTCCATTAGATAAGGCCCTGGATGGAAGAGGGGCCCAAGAAAGCTGGTTAAAGGATTATCTCTTCAGTGCTTCAGAGCTCCAACTCAGTGAATATGAAGTCATGCAAAAATGTCAGGAGGCCTGTGTGAATGAATGAGGAGCACCTGGCCAAACTCAAACAAAAAAAAAAAAGAAATCATATAGAAGGTGGAAGCAAGGATAGGTAACCTGAGATGAATACAGAAACATTATCCAAGCATGCAGGGATAAAGTGAGGAAACCTAAAGCCCAAACGGAATTGAATCTAGCCAGAGGTGTCAAAGACAAGAGAAAAGGCTTCTCTAAATACATAGGCAATTCAGGATTAGGGGGATGAGGGCTTGGCTGAAACTTGGAAAAAAAAAAAAAAAATCTATGAAGGATTGTTAACCAGGGTGACCAGACTGGTATTCAAATGCAATTTCATATCTTCCTGAACTTGCTCTAAATGCTGTGCTAGGCTTCTGTATAAATTAGGACAAACGTGATATCTTTCAGTCTGAACACATGTCTGGGTTTTTTTTCTCTGTTTCCTATATCTTTATTTCCTGGGTTAGTGGGTTTTGTTTTGGTTTGGTTTTTTCCCCCTTCCTTTTTCAGCATGTGCTCCAGCCTCACTTAATCCTGTTCCGGATTTCAAGCTGTCCTAATCACATAATTCTCAGCTAGCTGTAAACATATAAATGGACACTTCAGACATAATAGCATGTAGTATATTTTTCTGTATAATTAGAAAAAAATAAACATTAGATACTCTGATCAATTTAATAGAAAAATTCTCTTTTTTTTTTTTTATTATGTTCACTCGAACAAGTAAACACAGCCAATAAATTAGTATGTCAAAACATATAAATACTTGCAACATGATCTAAACTTACATCATATTTTCTGACATAATTATTTGGAACATAGATAGGACAACTTGTTTCTCCTTCTATATGCTGGAGTCAATCTCAGAGTTTTACATTCCAGAACACAGTATCACTTCATCAAAGTATCATTTTTTTGCCCGACAGGTCAACTGGACATTTCATAAATACCGAGAAATACTCATGTGGTAACTTAAAGCAATACTTGCCTTTGCATTTTTTTTTTTTAAATTTTTGACTTGAAAGGACATGGGCACACAGAGCGACTTTCTTGGATCTATTGAGTGAATTAGGTTACTAAAGGAAGAGAAGAGAAATTCTGCCTTGTAGAGAATCAGTTCTGAGATACACTTGCTCTCCCTTGAAATTAAATGATTTCACAAAATCATAGCTTTTTTTTTTTTTGTCTATAGTAGCAAGGTAAGGAGTTAAATATGAATTCTTACTAAAAATTAATACAAGGGTCTTGCCTATTTTTTTTAAAGACAAGAAAGTACTCCTGAAACTTCCTGTGTCTTTTTTTCTCTCCCTTTAAATAACTTCATGAACTATATCTCTCAGTGTAATCTTGGTTATGAAAAGGGTAATTTTTCACCATAACCTGACTGCTGAAAGAAACAATAAGCAACAAAATGTTAATGTGTAGGCTATGTTAGATACTGCTTTAGAATTAAAAAAAAAAAAAAAAAGTAATCAAATGAATGTGTCAAATAACAGCATGCAAGAGCCAATTATGGAAATGAGGGTCCAAGGTTAGCTTGCTGCAATATTTTTTAATTCAACAAATATTAAAATCAACTTGTTCCTTGTATAATAGATAGTATGACAAGAGTTAAAAAGCTCAAAATGTTTTTGTAGTCCCTCGTCTAATTAACAACTCTTGTGTGACCTACATTTCCCAGTACTGTAATTGCAAAGACCCCCAAAAGCTTGCATTTTGTTTGAAAAATGTTTTGTAACATTTTAAGAGATCAAAGGCAGAGAAATCTATGTTTATATACCTTCTTCAGCTGGAAATAAGTGATGAACTAAAATCATATTGCCGCAGAAATTTGCAGAAGAAAATCTTTCCATGCTAGTATATCTCACTTGACTCTAATGGAAGCCTACAGATGCTGAGCTGTAATTACATGTGTTTAGGCTATACAGAAAATATTCTGTATGAGTCACATTCCATTTATATAAATATATATATTTTTTTTTAGAGAGGAAGAACTATAGAAAGAAAACAGACTGAATGTTTAAATGCCAGTGATGTTAGCTAAATTTCAGATTTCAGAATCCAATACATTCTAGGTATATTTACTGACAGAATAAGGCTATGGAAAATGCATTATTGCATTCAACAAGAATTTAAATATGGGTTTTTTTAAGGACAAATTTTAAAGTCTACTTTACTAAACCTTTTTGAAATTCCTTTTAATTTTTCATCTATGTTTTGACATTAAACTTTGTAGTGGATGAATTATATAAAAATGTACCTTTTGTGGTTCTTTTCCTGCAAGGTGTTAACGGAGTGAAGCCTGATAACATTCACTGCAATGATTAGGTCAGTCTGGTCTTGTCACTTTCTGCTTAATATAGTAATTTGTACTGAAAAAAAAATGGTACAAATGTACCATTTTCAAGCTAAGGGAAAAAAAAAATAAAAGAAAAGTGAAGGAGATCTAGTGTGGTGATATTTGAGATTTATACTTCATACAAATGTAATGTAATCTGACTTGATCTCAGATTAATTCTGACCTTTTCTTTCTGTAGAGAAAATGAAAAAAAAATCCATCTTTGGCCATTTAAAATGAAAGAAAAGAAAAAGAAAACAGTACTCAAACTGATTTTTACCAGTCAAAGTGGGTACCAATAGAAAATATGGTGAGACAGTAAAGATTTTGCATTCTTCTTGTCAAAAAAATTAGTAAATAAATACATAAAGAGAAGGTATACTAGCTTTAATGAAATATGTGCCATCAGGAAACAGTACCTAAACCAGATGAGTGTATGAGTGCACACATCAGATCCCACCATTAGATTTTTAACTTTATTTTCATAGCTGCTGACTGATTTGTTCTTTTTTTCTTTTGAGAAGTACTTAGCCATGTATCACTTGAGGAAAATACCACCATAGCTACCTACCAAATTTGAATATGTTGAGAGCAACTTCAGAATCATTATGGCATTAAGAGCAATATTTCTTTATAGGTTTGTTGAAATAAAAAAAAAGGGTCTTTGAATTATCTGAGCCTATGGATAGTCAATTAATATACATGGGTTATATTACATATTATATAGTGGAATGGTAAACACCGGAATAAATAATTTTATTTAATGATAAACCGTTTGTGATTTTAGCATGTTTAGTTTTATACCCATGAAAAAAAATAGTTTCTATTAATATGTTATAATAAAAGAGTTATAATTACAAGTAAAATTTTCTCACTTAATTAGTTCAAGATAGGTACTGAGAGATAGAGTTGAATGGAAACAAGTCTATGCCTGGGGCAGTAGGAGAGGCTTCTCCTTGTCTACCCTGTCTTCCCATACAACAGATGTCCTTACACAACCACAACAGATACACTGCTTCGGAATTGGAAGGACAGAGACATCCATCTATGCTAGAGGAGTCACCAAGGTCAGACTAGCCTATCACTTGCATCATGACAACCTCCAAAAGAGATGATGAAAGGACTAGAGGATAGGACTTATGAGGAATGGCTGAGAATATGAATTTTGTTCAGCTTAGAGGAGACTCATTACTGTCTACAATTTCCTTATGAGGGGAAGCAAAGACAGAGGTGCAGATCTCTTCTTTCTGGTGTTCAGAGATAGGATGTGAGGGAATGGCTTAAAGCTGTGTCAGGGGAAGTTCAGACTGGATATTAGGAATAAGTTCTTCACTGAAGGTGTGGTCAAGGACTGGAACAAGCTCCCCAGGGAAGTGGTCATGGCCCTGACCCTGTTGGTGCTCAAGAAACATTTGGACAATGCTCTTAGATACATGATTTCGCTTGTAGTTTGCCCTGAATGGAGTCAGAAGTTTGACTGATGATCCTCCTGGATCCCTTCCAGTTCAGTCTATTCTATGATCCTAAAATTCAGAGAAACGATTGATACAGCCAGGCTTACAGAGCTCATGTCTCATCTTGTCAACTTTGTAAGCTAGGTAAGTGAACCCATTTTTGCCTCTGTGCCCTCTTCACTGAGTAGAACCGCAACAGGGAATAGGCATATTTCTTCTGCTTCCTTGAATGAAATCATGGCTGGAAAAGAAAAATGGGTCAGAGTTTAAAATATGTTAGCTGATATATTGCACTTATCTTTACCTCTGAAAAGGAAAAAAAGGTTTAATATAGCTCACAGGGCCATACCACTCAGTTGATAGATGGTGGCAATCTCATTTTAATGTCACTGGAAACAGGTTTTTTCAACATTTGCATACCAAGAATCTCTGTTTTTGAAATAGACACTATAGTTTGAAAAAATACCTAACAAAAAAAAAAAGACAGTCAGGACTTCTTCAAAATTAAAGACAATACATTGAAACATATCCAGAATAACTTTACATTACATTTTATATATCAGTAGGAGGAAACGGTGTTCACTACCATGTACAGAATACCTATATATTCTCCTTAACAGACTTTTTTGCTTTTATTTAACCTTTTAAGTAACAGTCCACCATCACTTCTGGTTCCACAAGGCAAATAATAGCTTACAATGGGAATAATGTTGGGTTTTTTTCTTCTATTAACCCAGGCAATTTATATCATCACATCCATTACATGCAGGAAAATATCTCACACTGCTAATTAGCCCATATCTAAATTCCTTATTTCCTACAGCTTTCTGCAAAAAAAAAAAAAATGTATACTTATCTTGCGTTTTTCTGTTTTAATTTAGTGCTTCTTACAATAGAAACTATTTGAAAGGTCCGTTAATCTTCATGCTTCATTGGACAAGCTGAACCAGAAATCAGGTCAAAAAAAGAGGTTTCCAGAAATGGTCTGACATTACCTTCAGTTGAATTACTGTCATTTATTTATTAGTCTTGCTCTGAAACACATGATACAAAAATTCAGGGAAATAAGATGACCATTCTAAGGTGTCTGAGTGATGTTCTTTTAAAATTATAGAGTAGGCTTCTGAATACAGATATTTGATTAGGTTGTTATACATGTAGAGGGTAAGGGCTCTTTATATTGTATTCTTTTAATAAGTCAAGTGTCAACTTTATTATTTTTTTCATCACTTCCTAAGTCAGTATAAGCTGATATTTGTTTTAATGAAGACAATAACATTAAAGCAGATGAAGGTCTGTTCTGATGAGTCTAGCTATGCAAAAATGTAAAAAGTCTTTGCACAATAAAGATACTTAGGTGACATACCTAGAATCTAATAATTATCTCCTCTGATCTACTTTTTAACCAACGGAGAAAGTAATAATTTTAAAGGGCTGTTTATAATTACAAGGCTTTTGATTTAGGCACTTTTAATACTTAGTAAAGCACTGAAGTCTACAGGTATCTTCAGATCTCTACTGGGAGGGTTGTAGAAATAAATCTTTTGAGATAAGGGTACATCAAAGTCCAAGAGGCACTTAGCACAACTTGCGGCAAACAGGAATCATGGATCTTGGAGGCTAGTGAAGATCCATGATGATGAGAGGAAAAAGAAGTGTTGGATTCATCTTCGAAAAAAGTCCAAAAGAATGGTCCAAAGAAGTACAGGCCAGTCACTCTCACTTCACTTTTTAGGCAAATAATCAAGCAAGTCCTCTTGGAACATGTTTCTGAACACATGAAAGAGGCTGAGTAGTATCCATCCTTGGAGGTATTCAAAACCTTTTTAGAAAAATCTCCTTATCAGCCTGGTATGACCTTATACTTGAGTCTGCTTTCATCAGGAGGTTGGCCTAAATGATCTGCATTACCCGTAGGATCCTGTAGTCCCATCTTATGAATTGGATATAAAGAAAAATAAACAACACAATGACCATGGTCCAGTACTGGAATGGTTTCCAGAGAGGCTGTCAAATCTCTATCACCGTGTGTGTATATAGACATTTACTGAACAAGGATGTAAGCCACATGATTTAATTTTGAAGGTAATCTCACTTTGATGAAAGAGTTGGATGCAATGGATTTCCAGAGATCCCTTCCAACAGGAATTATTCTATGGTCTCATGATTTTAAAGTAGATGATAAGATACATCTAAACCATTAAAAAAACCCCACTATAATAAGAAAAACACCCAACTCTAAAACTAATATTCCTAGAACTCCAGATCAGCCACAACCTAATCCTGGAAATGTTGGAAGTCTGAATAGACTTTTCAGCACCAATGTTTCTCAAGTGCTTAAAGTTTCTGTAGATGCATAAGTTATGAAAGGACAGAACAGCTCAAAAGAAGTTCAAGATGCAGTCCAACCAGAATTCATAAAACAGATTTTATCTCAGCTACATCACATGAGGAACTCAAACTGATATGCACTTTCAAGAAATAACCATTGGAAGAGGTTATAAACAAAGCTCAGAGGCAAAGCTCACTTTCTTATATACCAGACAATGGACTTTCTTTTGTCATTTATTTTTGTTCTACTTCTTCATTAAGAAGGGACTAAAAGATGCAACTGCCTTCTCAGGATTCAGCCCGTCTTCTAGAGCATTGTCTATATGAAAGTTTATTGGCTATGCCATGAAGAAATAATACCTTCTGAACACCTCTTGAAGCTGTACTACTTTATATATAATGTCTAGAAATTCTCGGGCTAAAGAAAACAGTCAGAAGGGTCAGAGAGCTCACTAGTTAATGATCACAGCGGTACTTGAGCATGGGGAGACACTGTCTCTGAGCTTTGACATAAAAACAATTCCAGAAAAAAGACGTTTGAATCTTCATCAGGCAAGGAAAAGATATTATTCCAAAGACAGCTTATTGCTCTGACCACTGGATTGTTGTATGCACTGGCAATACTAGTCCTGGTTTTTTTAGTGGGCTTTTGCCATTTTCTGAAGAAATTGGATTGGTATCAATGTGCAGGAAAGGATTCTGGGCAACTAATTTTACACAAAGGAAGACAGCAGACAGGACAACTTTTGGAGGGGAGTAGAACACACATTTCAAGGCTTATCATTTCCCATATGCATAAAGTACTTCACCAGCTGTAAACTCTTCGACTAGCACAGACATTCAATTAAAAGAAAAAAAAAAACAACTGTGGTGAATATATCAGGTATTTTTCTAACATTATCTTTTTATTCTCATTAGTATTCACAATGATTAGTTCTATTGTTTCTGTCATATGCAGATGGGAAATTTCAAATTTGCATTACCTGTAAAAAATTCACTCCAGATAGGTTTGGAGCAGGGGGGGGTCAGTGGTGTCAGGGGCTTTTTCTGAGGGGAGGGTGAGGATTGTCCTTTTTATCCAGGGTATAAAAGTTTGTCTTAAGTAGAAGTTAATATTTAATTCAACTAAAAAATAATTAAAAAAATCCCTCTTATAAAGTAACAGCAATAAGGTTGATTTAATCTACAAGGCGCTGGTTTATTATCCTAGGTGAAAGACTAACTCCAATTCTTCCAGTGTTTGACTGTTTCCCTCTATTATAATAAATCATATCTCCTCCTTAGGCTCTAGGGCAGTCTGTTCCAGAAGGAGTACACTCTGTGGAAAAATGACCCAGAGCAGTTCATGAAGCACTTTAGCTGGTGGGAGGGACCTCACACTGGAGCAGGGGAGGAATGTGAGGAGTTCTTCCCCTGAGAAGGAAGGAGCGGCGTAAAGCAACACGTGATAAACTGACCGCAACTCCCATTCCCTGTTCCCCCATGCAGTTCGAGGAGGGGAAGGAGGCAGAGATAACTGAAATGGAGTTAAGCCCAGGAAGAGGAAGGGGTGGGGGCAAATTGTTTTTGTTCTCTTCCTCATTATA
The DNA here is from genome assembly GCA_009806455.1 of Tetrax tetrax. NCBI lineage: Eukaryota > Metazoa > Chordata > Aves > Otidiformes > Otididae > Tetrax > Tetrax tetrax. The sequence goes on from WHYT01015767.1 coordinate 34,338, forward strand.
CTGCTTTGATTTTAATAATAACAAATAGCTTTTCCCAAATTGAGTTTCTTTTGCCTGTAACGGTAGTTTTAATGATCTCTCCCTATCCTTATCTCAAACCTCGAGCCTTCTTTTTTATATTCTCTCTCTTCCATTCCCTCGGAGGGTGGGGGGGAGTGAGTGAGAGATTGCATAGCTTGGTCCCAAGCAGGGCTAAACTGCGACACTCATATATTTCAAGCTTCCCTTATAACATGTTTATTATAATAATAATTTTTTAAAAATCAACCAACATATTGTTTCAAATATTCTGATGACTCTGTGAGCTTAAATAGCATGTGATAGAAGAAGTAAAGAAAATAAAAGACTTGAGCAAGCAAATAGCGAGAGAAAAAGAACCAGGTCTGAGGCAAATAAAAATCCTTAGTGATCTAAAATTGAATTGTATTTTTACACAATTCTGTGGAAAATATATTAAAGGAAGAATTTAACATCTGTATGGGAATTCTGGACTTAAAGAGAATGGAAACGTGTTAAAGCTTTTTTTTTTTTAATGATGTAATAACAAAAGCTTCTGCTGTAACATAACCTTCTCAAGAAAAATTAAATTTCAAAATCCGAAGTGTAGAAATACTTCAATTAATTTAGCATACATGTAGCTAAAGTAGTTTGGAAGATTCCATTATAATAGATTCCATGTGATAGTGATTGGAACCAAAGAACCAAAATGACAGAAAATGTCCCCAAATGAATTAACACTCCAAAAGCTTTTAGATGAGGTCAAGTTTTACAAATTTTTAAGGGTACAATGAAAACTCTGGAAGGAAAATAAGACAATTCAGACAAAGTAGGTTAGCTAGAAAGGAAGCTGGAGACTGAAAACTGCAACAAAGAGTGAGCTAAAAATCGATGGAAAAGAGCAAAGGTCAAGTACTTTCAAGGGGAAAAAAAAAAAAAAAGATACATTAAAAGACCATAAAATACTAAAGTATCTATAGGTCCAAATAGACTCCCACATTTGAAAATTGCAATTAGAAATGCAGACTAAAAGATGCCTATCTTGGTTTTATCTGTACTTTAGCTTTGTGCAATTACCTGATTTTACCCTAAAAAAAAAAAAAGGTCATATGTGGTCATAAGTGGTAAAGCTTTAACAAAAGTAATCAATATATAATTAAAATAATGGACAGACAAGAAAGACATGTCAACAGCAGATTGTTTGAAAACATGGAAAGTAACTCTGAGAGTACCTAAGACTGAGGGGGAAGAAATCCTCACTGTCAATGTCCTTCCTCCAGCAAAAAAAACCTCAGGGCACTGATGATTCAGTGTAATCACCCATCTGAGGAGGACAGACCTTGACTCAGATTGAGGGTACTTGAAAGAGTGAGCATAACATCATAGGAAAAGGCAAATATTAGGAGTTTTGTGCATAATAATTGCAGCAATATTGCTAATGACAAATAGTTGCAACAGGTGGATAATTTGGACTACAAGTATTAGTGTGACTGTAACGGGACCAGTAAGACCCTTCAGATTGTATTTTTATTAGGCTAATACTATATTCTCATGTCCATATATATATATATATATAAAGCATGTTGCTTTAACTCACATAAAATTCACTTGATGTAGTACAAGTTTCAGATGCATGCAAATTTTGAACAAGGTATCTATTTTCCCTAAAATCATCACTGAATAGTAAGCAAATACAATCGCAGGCATGGATTCAGAATTTTAAATCTCCCTTTCCTCCAGGCAAATCTGGCAAAATTCAGCTTTTATTTGTTTCTCTGTTCTTAAGTACCTCTGGTCCTATTATCCCAGGGTGCATTATAAATATTTCTACTTATGCTATTTATAATTTAATTGAGATTATAATCTTCTGTGAGACAGGAGAGCTAAACTGAGTCTTTCTCAGTCTCAGAAATTAGCAGCTAGATTCTTACTCCATGAGTCTATACTGTCACCTTACAAGTACTATGTAAAAACCAAAAGGTGTTGTGCTTGTCCATTCTGTGCCCGTCTCCTAGGAGGAAGAGAGCTGAGATCCCAAATGGATGTATACATTTAACATTTCCTGTGAGTCTCTGTACTCTAAGAGGAAGAAGTAGACACCAAATACAAGTAGCATTTTCTGAAGGCGTTGAAAGAACAGATGCATTCAGTAGAAGGACAAATAATCAAAATTACGTGGATTGATTTATTCACTCCTGCATATCCTGAGAGTTGTCTGCCTGTTCATTGGCTGCATAGGGAATTTTTTCAGTTAGATTCAACACGATGTACCACCTCCTGTGAGACTGACTGAAAGCTTAAAACCCTGGTGGGGCATTCTTCCTTCTCTGAACATTTACAATGGAAGATATAGTGTCCTGGATTATATTTATCAGAAATAACAGATTTGCACTATGAATACTGCATCTGCAAGGATCCAAAGTTCTTTAAACTTAATATTAATTCTCATTCTCATTAGAATCCGTCATGCAGAACAAGTGTGCCACTTTCTCTTAGTTATAACCATTATCACTTGACTGAGGTAAAATAATTGTATTGCCTCATATAGTCTATGAATTATAACAGTGTACTTCTACATTGACTTTTATAGGATTCTGCTGTTTGACTGGCTGGTCGTTCAACTTATCTTTCTGTTTATAGCCTCACCAAACTACTAATTGGATTCTGTGCAGGTTCTTCTAATAAGGACAGCAGAAACAGATACTAAGTGCCTGTATCAAATGTGTCAGAGAGACAGAAGTAGAAAGAAAAGCATTTACATGAATTGTAATCACTTTATTCCAGAGTTACCAACTTCCAAACTATTCTCAAATATTTGGATCTTTCTATCCTTCTCTAATGTAATTCTTAAACATGCTTCATCATATGGTAAAGAGAAGAAATTTCTGTGTTGACTGTGAGATTTAATTAATATATGACTACCTGAAAAATGAAAAAAGTTAAATAGAAAGTCAAAGTAATGATTCTGCTGATTTTTAATATAGTCAAAAATGAGAAATGGATATAATAATGCCAGTGTTTCCTTCTAAAGATACTTGATTTCATATTTCGTTTCAAAGCAGGAAAGTATCCCACTTGGCTACAGTAAAATGACAACTTCTCTTGGCTGAACTTTTTGAAAAAAAAAATCCTTCTGGTATTTTTTAAAATTGCTTTATAAAATTGTCTGGAACATGAAGTGTTTGCTTATTGATCCTATTCATTTTAAATAAAACCCCAAATTAATCTGTTTTTTAATGTAAGAGTTATTCTTGTTACCAGAAGTTGCAGAGGCTATTCTTATACTTATTTTTCTTCAAATGAAAGAACCTAGCCTACAATCATTAAAAAGCTCCAACCTACATTTCTTCTAGCTGTATTATCACAAAATTATTAATAGTGTCTCTAAACTGGAGAGACATGGAGTTGATGGATGGACCACTCAGTACATAAGGAATTGGCTGGATGGTCACAGTCAAAGAGTTGTGGTCAATGGCTCAATGTCCAGGTGGAGACCAGGGATGACTGGCATTATTCAGAGGTCGGTACTGGGACTGGCGCTGTTTAACATCTTTGTCAGAGACACGGACAGTGGGATAGAGTGCACCTTCAACAAGTTGGTCAAACACACCAAGCTGTGTGGTGCAGTCAACATGCTGGAGGGATGGGATACCATGCAGAGGGACCTTGGCAGGTTGGACAGGTGGGTCTGTGAGAACTTAATGAAGTTCAACAAGGCCAAATGCAATGTCTTGCACATGTGTCGGGGCAATCCCAAGCACAAATACAGGCTGGGTGGAGAATGGATTGAGAGCAGCCCTGAGGAAAAGGACTTAAGGGTGTTGGTTGATGAGAAGCTCAACATGAGCCAGAAATGTGTGCTTGCCACCTAGAAAGCCAACCACATCCTGGGTTGCATCAAAAGAAGCGTGGCCAGCAGGTTGAGGGAGGTGATACTGTCCCTCTACTCTGCCCTGGTGAGACCCCTCCTGGATTACTCTGTCTAGCTTTCAGTTCCCCAGCATAAGAAGGATGAAGACCTGTTGGAGCGAGTCCAGAGCAGGCCCACAAAGAAGGAAAGGGCTGGAGCACCTCTCCTATGAAGACAGGCTGAGAGAGATAGTATTGTTCATCTTGGAAAAGAGAAGGCTCTGGGAAGACCTCCAGTATGTAAAGGGGGCCTACAAGAAAGCTTGAGAGGGACTTTTGACAAAAGTGTGTAGTGATAGGACAAGGGGTAATGGCTTTAAACTGGAAGAGGGTAGATTTACATGTGACATAATTAATAAACTATTTACTGTAATGGTGGTGAGGCCCTGGACCAAGTTTCCCAGAGAAGCTGTGAATGTCCCATCCCTGGAAGTGTTCAAGGCTAGGTTGGATGGGGTTTTGAGCACCCTGTTCTAGTGGAAGGTGACCTTGCCCATGGCAGGTGGGTTGGAACTAGATGTCTTTAAAGTCCCTTCCAAACCATTCTTTGATTCTAAATGTCACACACACACAGACACTTTTTTTTTTTTTTTTTTTTTTTTGTGAGGGAGTGATTATTTCTCCAATTTTCTACCCTGTGATACCTGTGTTCTTTCAGTCTTCATCATTATTGCTTTGTCTTATAATAAACTAAAAATTTGAGCCAATAATTTCCATTTACCCTAAAGGTGATTATATCTGGTTACAATAAATTTTTGATTCACAGACAAAACAAGATCAAATTGGGTTGTATTTGTATCATTAAATTCCTGATATGGACTCCTCAGTACTCATCCCCTGACTGTCCACGTAGGAAGAAGTGTATGTGAGGTATCGGTGGAGCTTAATGTCTCATACTTTGTGTTAAGCAATTCCAGCAATGGTTAAACTGCAAATGGGGCACAGAATATGAGGGGGCATGCTGGAGGGTGTTCAGTTTTGTGTTCCGATGTACCAGCATGCAGTTAAGTCTTCTTTCAACATAGCAACAGCCCCCTATGACCCCCCCACCGCACTGTCACCTGCGTAGAAAATCAAGAATGTTCTAGAATAAGTACCACATAAGTCCTTGAGTGAACGTGATTGAGAGGCAGGGACTGGACTATAAAGGACACCACTCTGAGAAACCAGGTGAGCGCCTATCACCAGAGGATTGCCACATCCATCAAGTATCATCATAGGATTCCAGGGTAGTGATACCTCTCTCTCTCTCTCCTCTTCCTTTTTCACTCTTTTCTCCTCCTTTTCTCCTCTCCACATGAAATAGCTCATAATAGAATCCATGCTGCCCTCTGCCACATTTACCTGATCCAAGTTGCTAGTACCTCCAATGAAAAAACATAAGTGATCGTCTGGTGTTGTTTCACCTTATTTTAGTCCAAGTGAACCACAAACACACTATGTCCCCCAAGGCTTACCCTACTTGGGTCTAACAGTGTGTTATAGTTCCGTGACACCCATGAATAGTCCCTCTGGTCTTAGATTCTTATATTCTATTGAAGTAATTTTTCCAGCTAGTCCAGTGTGGCTTTTTCCAACAATAACAAATTATTAATGTCTTCAGGAAGAAGAATAGTTAACTCCAACAAAATCTATCACATTGTTTATTATTCAGTATATAGCAGGGAAAAAAATATTTTTCAGATCCAGTAGGAAAGTGAATTTTCAGTTAATTCAAGAAAACTATTTAATTTTATTACAGTATATTATCATATAATATGTGTTTGTTACAAACCCAGACAAGGTGACCTTTTGAAGAATTCTATAGTGTTGAATTTCATCTGTATTGCATCAAAATATTGTTTATATTGTCTTTATTTATATATTATTTTCTTAGTTTACTGTTCCTTTACAGTAAGTCATAGTTCTTCATTAAAAGGAAAGAAAACATTTAACATCATGTGACTCACATACTTTGACTATGTGTGCTATGGCTGCAGGGGGACAACCTGCTTCACCATGGTCTTCACCACAGGCTGCAGGGGAATTCTAGCCAGGACCCACGTTACTCCTCCCCCCTCGTTCTTCACTGACCTTGGCATCTACAGCCATTCCTCTCACCAGAAATTCTTCACAACAGGTAGGCAGATGACTCTCAGGTTCTCTTCACCTCTCATCTTGTCTCCACTTCTTGCAGCCGGGCTGGGTGGCATCAGGCCCAGACAGCTGCCTGGCAGGAGGCCAGAGGATGAGGCCTGCAAGGCCCATAAGGCTCGTGCCTCCCCCTGTCTGCCCCTACTCAGTTTGTTCACATCTTCACTCTTCTCTTCTTTTTTTGGGTTTGGTTTTTTTTTGTTTGTTTGTTTGGTTGGTTTTTTTTTTGGGGGGGGGGGGTCCTTTCTGTTTTCCCCTTCTTAATTACGTTATCACAGAGGCGTTACCAGGGAACATTCTGCTAGCAACTGGCTCGGCCTTGGCCAGCAGCGGGTCCGCCCTAGGCCCGGCCGAGACCACTGAACAAAGGGGAACAACTTCTAGCAGTTTCTTACAGAAGCTACCACCGTAGCCCCACCCTCACTAAACAAAACCAGAACAACTTTGAACACTGGCTAATATTAAGGACGAGTTAATGATATCTGCTCTTTACTGATGTAACATCTCTCAGCATTGGAATGCCTACCACTGTATAGAACTTGTTCATTCAGCCTGTGAGAGTGCTAGGTGTTAATAAGTTTTACTTCACCTACAACTGAAATGCCACAAGTACTCAACAACAACACAACACATGAACATTACATAACAAATTGAATCAGCAAGCCTAGAAGAATAGCATATCCAATTGAAACCCCAGGAAATGCAGGCAGACAGAACATAATTACCTAAGCTGGAACAAAGCCATGAGATCAGGAACTAGTCTAATGAAGTATACTACGGGATCTTTAGTTGCCTAATTCTATATGCTCATACAACAGTGACACATTAAATACCAACCAAGGACTGAGGGCAAACTTATGTCTGCTACTGAAATTCAAGTCATATATAGGGAAAAGGGCATGAGAATCTTATAGTTCTTACTTTAAGCAGCCCAGAATTTACTAGTACTTCTTGTTAACTGTATCTCAGTAGCTTTGAGTAGTATATAAATATTAAAATTTTCCTGTGTTGGGTGCTGCACTAAACTATTAAGCATGGAATTTATCACATCTAACTTCAACCCTTTGTAGTATAGTCACCTAGACTTTTCCCTCTTTTTCTTCAGCAGAGGCATTTATCTCTCTCTCATTCCTCATTAAAGAAGAATATCTCATTAGATACCTAGCCTTTAGATGGCTAGCATTAGAATAAAAGAATTACCTGCTGAGGAACTGAACTGATCTCTCCTGAAGCCCCTGTAATCTAGATTTTATAGAAGAAGAAAAAAGAAAAAATAAAAGCTAAGAGTCTTACAGTACTGAATAACCAACTTCAAGTCACCTTTTTTGAGCTGTAGAAAAGTTTGGATTATAGTCTACACTGCCAATACAGTCTTGTATCTTGAGTGCTTCAGTTTTGCTGTGTGAGGATTGAGAGAAGGATGAGTTTCCTTGGTTAATCCTGGCAGCTTCTTTGTTCTTGTAAAAGGACAGCTTCTTTGTTCTTAATAACTTCATTTTTAATAATCCATCACAGTGGCAATGAAACATGCTCAATGTATACAAGTCCTGGAAACCATAGGCTGAGGAGCATTACTCTTCAAGTGCAGAGACTATTGCCTAGTATTCTATAAAAAAAAAAAAAAAAAAAAAATTGTTTATCTTTATTCTATGCTCATTGTTCAGCAGTTCGTATCAAAAGAAAAAAAAAAAAAACAAATAAGCATGTTTAAATGTTATGTTCATCCTTGTAATATGCAAGATTCTTACTGGTAGAGAGGTCAGAAAATAAATGGGCATGTTTACTTACTTGATACCAATTGATACTCATTCCTTTAAATATGATTCAAGGGCAGAAAAAAGATACAAAACCTGATACTGCTCAGACTGCATTTGTTGGCAAAATCATTAGATTTCATAACAACTTGAATTATTACAACATCTAAAGTGAAGCACATGGGAAGATGGATTCCCAATTTCATATTTAAACTTCGCACTTCTTTAAAAATGATTAACTCTAAGTTGCTACCCAGTAGCAAGATGTTGGGCTTGTTGATAGAAATGGCATTTCCAAATGCCATTTGGAAATGCTTGGAATCCAAGAGAGTACTTATATGAAAGGGTCATTTTTCCTTGATCTCTTCTTGTACTCTTCCTTAGGTATGTGATTTTGGCTGGCTTGTCAAAGACAAAATGCTAGGCTAGATGGACCTTCAGTCTTACCTCTGTGGCCCTTTTTATATTCTTAAGAACTTAATTTTCTCTATGTCTTAATTACTAGACACATTCAACTCTGAAAAAGCTGAAAAGTAAAAGTGACTATTGTTCTTGTAGAAGCTGCTACAAAGAAAGTGAACATAACTGCAGGCATTTCACATACCTTTGAAATACTCATGAAGATTAAAAAAAAAAAGGAATAAAATATGACTGGTAATATTAAAACAAAAATTAAACTAAAGTAATAAGAGAATTGATGTTAAATAGAACATAATTTGTGCCAAAAATCATGACTGTAATTCATAGAAGGTAAAAGTAATCCCATTAGTAATAATAGTACATCTACTAACACTTCTACTAGCAATATAACTTCCGTATTACAAGGGAACTTTGCTTGCATTGTAAAAAATTTTCATTTCAGACTGGCAATTTTGGACAAATGTTATAGAAACATAGTTCTTCTCCCTCTGTGACCCAGAACATTACAGAAGGTGGTGTTAGATAAATAAAGCAAGAATGGATAAACATTCCTTGTAATTATATAACAATAAATGAACTATGGCAGTTTAGTGTTATGATATGACTCTCTGGAGCATTTCTTTATTTGCTTAGATGTTTAATATGAATAGCTACGTGATAGATTTTTGTGCATACGGATGGAATATGTTCAAGGACTTTCTATGCTACAAAATCAGTCAATATTTAACATATTTATGAAACAAAAGAGCAAATTCAATATAAATATTTTAATTATAAAATACATAAAGATGTATAATAAAGTGGCATTGTAAATATGGAATTCATCCAAATACCATAAAATTTAATTAGCTCTAGTGTTAATAATCAGTTAAATAGCTTTATGAGAAATATTTCCTATTCTTTTATTTGTATACTGCTATAGAAGTGGCTCTGAAAAAAAGATAGATCCAAAAGTTTTAAGTGCTATGATGGCATTTAGATTCCTCAGTCATAGCTTTGATATACAAAGCTTCTTAATTTTTCAACTTAAACACATTAAATAGAAGGCCAGATATTCTCAATGTCATTTTCAATCAATGAAGATAGATGAGCAATCTGGAGGATGATTCAACCCACTAAATTATCCTTTTTAGGTTTCTACTGTTTGTAGAAGAAGTCTAAATCACCATTCTCCCAGTCTGGGTACTTTAGTGAGGCACATAAAGTTCAGTAGGGTAGATCTATATTTATTTTGTGTGCTTGTCTTTAAGCATAGATGACAACACATTTTTAAAAGGCTAGTTACATTTTTCTTATGTGTTGAAATACCAGAAAACCTCAGAGACATCAAAGATCTGTGAAATATGTATGGAATTAGTATGTGTCAGTTTCTGATGCCCTTTGGCCTTCTGTATTTTTTGCAACTCTGTTCCTGATACAGAGATACTGACTTTTTAGTAGGGACACAGCTTCATGATAAGTATTTTAAAATAATGAGTTGCTGGAGGTGAGGGAAGTACTCATTGCATTAATCATGAGTTAAGTCATTTTTTCTTCTTTTTTTTTTTTTCATTTGGCTTTTTTTTTTTTTCCTATTCTTCCTT
>WHYT01015767.1:50124-67629 GCA_009806455.1 Tetrax tetrax
TGTTTTACGCCGCTGCTTCACAGTTGGGGGAAGAACTCCTCACATCCCTCCCCTGCTCCAGTGTGGGGTCCCACCCATACGCCACAGTCCTTCATTAAACTGCTCCGGCGTAGGTTCTCTCTTCCATGGAGTGCAGTCTCTCCAGAACGGCTGTCCCAGCGGGCCCTCCACGGGCCACAGCCGCATTCAGGCATCCACCTCCCCCGGTGCGGGGTCTTTCACGGGCTCCAAGCTCCAAGTGGATCTCTGCTCCTCCGCGGACCTCCATGGGCTGCAGGGGGACAACCTGCTCCACCATGGTCATCACCAGAGGCTGCAGGGGAATCTTGGCCAGGAGCCGCCTTACTCCTCCCCCTCCTTCACTGACCTTGGTGTTTGCAGCTGTTTCTCTCACAAGAGAGAAGCCCCTCTGGGCCTCTGCCCTTGTTCGGCTTCGTCACATCTTCTCTTCTCTTTTTTTTTCTGTTTTCCCCTTCTTAAATACGTTATCGCAGAGGTGCTATCACGGGACATTCTGCTCCCAATAGGCTCAGCCTTGGCCAGCAGTGGGTCCGCCCTAGGCCCGGCCGAGTCCACTGAACAAAGGGGAGCAACTTCTAGCAATTTCCTACAGAAGCTACCCCCGTAGGCGCCCCTCACTAAGCAAAACCACAACAGAAGCAATACTTTTCAGTGTATAACATAGTATACTCAAAACTTCTGGTATTTTCTTGTCTGCCAAAAGATATTCAAAAGTTAAAGATCTAGCCTGAGTCAAGTATAGAGAATTGTATTTACAGTTATATAGTCTATGATATGCATAAACTATCATTATAGTTTTGGGGAGTTACTAATTTCTATTAGACATTTAATTTACTCCCACAACATCTTCTATTATCCCCACTTCATTCTAAGATAATATGAATAACTAGCTCATGTTTAAACAACTACCTTCAAGATGAGTTTGGTGAAACAAATCACATTCCTCAGTACCTAATTCCTGTCTACAAGACTTTAATAAAGTATTTACTACAAACAGTATTACAGGATGTGATAGAATATTTAATGTTCTTTTATTCCTGTAGCTTTCAAAAAAAAAGTTGTAGCATATTACTTATTCCTTAATATTAAGAAAATAAACAAAATACTGAACCTCATTAAAGGTAAACAAACAGTTTTCCAATATAGCAATAATTCTTAGGAAAAAAGTCAGTTTTAGACAAAGCATGGCATATGTAATAAAGCATAGCAAATGAGGCAGTTTGAAACGTATTCCAGAAATATTTGCTTTTCTCTATTTTAGAATAGTACTATAATAATTAAGTTGACAGTGGATTAAAATGCATGTAATGCTACCAAATTTAATAGTTTGTTTAATACTACTGTCTATTTAGACATTGAAGTAAAATGAAAAAAAATGTTTATGAATATGTATAGTATTGAGTGTAAACAAATAAATATAGAATGTCAAATCATAGAATGATTTGGATTGGAAGGGTCTTAGCAACTGCATCAGCCAATTCCCTCAGGACCCTGAGATGGATCTTGTCATGTCTCTTTGGCTTATGCATGTTCAGGTTCCCCAGGTGGTCTCAAATCTGATTTTGACTTACCATGAGGAACTTTGTTCATTCTGTCTTTGCCTTGGGTTTCAGGGACTTGAGAGATGTGGGAAGAGAGATTATCATTGCAAACTGAGACAAAAAAATTGTTGAGTAACTTCAGTTTTCTACATGTTGATTGTCAATAGTTCTCTTGTCTTATTTAAGAAGGGGAGGTACATTTTCTTCAACCTTCCTTTTCTAGCCAACCTACCTGTAGAAGTCTTTCTTATTATTCTTCACATCCCTCAGCAAATTAAGCTCCAACTGTAATTAGCTTTCCTAATCCCATCCCTATACAACCAAGAAGTGTCCATATATTCCTCCAGGATACACTGTGCATTTCCTTCTTAGTCTTTAGTTTGACCAAGATGTCCAAAAGTTTGACCATCCAGGCTGGTCTCCTGCCTTCCTTGCCCAATTTCTTACATATGGGAATCAAGAGCTCTTGCACCTTAATAATAACATCCTTACAGAGCTGCCAGATCTGGTGAAGTCCTTTCTCCCTCAGGGTGGTTTCCCAGTGAGTCTCATCCACTAAATCATTAAACAACTCCTAAAATACAGGATCCTGACTCTACTCTTCATCTGGACCATATCCCTCAAGACTGTGAATGCCACCATAATATGATGACTGCAGCCCAGGCTGCCACTAATCTTTTCCTCTCTATTTGGTTCATCCGCGTTGCTGAGCAACAGGTCTAGTAACACTTCTTCCCTGGTTGGGCTGTCTATCACCTGGATTAGGAAATTATCCTCAATATACTTCAAGAGTCTCCTGGACTTCTATACAGCTTGTTGTGCAGCTTTTCTAGCAAATGTCAAGGTAACTGAAGTCCCCCAGCAGGATCAGAGCCTGTGAGTGTGATGCTTCCTTCAGTTTAAGTAAGAATGTGTCATCAACAGGCTTCCCTTAGTCAAGTGGCCTGTAGTAAACACTAACCATGATGATTCCTTTGTTGGCTTGGCCTCAAATCTTTACCCATAAGCTCTCAATCTGTCCATCACTGGTTTTCAAAGACAGCTCTGTGCAGTTAATCTATACTTTTACATAGAGGAGACCACCCCATCCACACCACCTCTCCTTCATTGCGTCTCCGTCCTGAACAGTTTATAGCCATCCATTGCAGTGCTCCAGTCATGTGGGCGATCCAATCATGTGGAGCCCCCAACACAAGAAGGATATGGACCAGTTGGAGAGGATCCACAGGAGGGCCACGAAGATGATCAGAGGGCTGGAGCACCTCTCCTATGAGGACAGGCTGAGAGAGAGCTGGGGCTGTACAGTCTGGAGAAGAGAAGGCTCTGGGGAGACCTTATAGCCGTCTTTCAGTCCCTAAAGGGGGCCTACAGGAAAGACGGGGAGAGACTGTTCAGTAGGGCTTGTTGTGACAGAACGAGCGGTAATGGTTTCAAACTAGAGGGAGGTAGATTTAGATTAGATATTAGGAAAATTTTTTATTACATTGAGGGTGGTGCAACACTGGAACAGGTTGCCGAGACAGGTGGTGGATTCCCCATCCCTGGAAATATTCAAGGCCAGATTGGATGAGGCTCTAAGCAACCTGATCTAGTTGGAGATGTTCCTGCTTCTTGCAGGGGGGTTGGACTAGGTGACCTTTGAAGGTCCCTTCCAACCCTACCCATTCTATGATTCTATGTTTCAGTGATAGCAATTAGATCATAGCTTTCTAGCTGCACAGTAGCTTCCATCTTCTCCTGTTTGTTACCCATAATGCATGTATGCATTGGTATGAAGCCACTCCAGCTAGGCTATCAACTCTATTACCTTTTTTTAGAGGAATATGCCTTAATTCTTTTAAGGCATTTCACAGATTTTTTCCCTGTTGGGTCCTAATACATCATCAGTCCCAGGCTCTTCTCTGTTGCTCAAAACTCCATCTGATTAACTCACTAATTCTAGTTTAAATCTGTTCATGTAAGTCTGGTCAGCTACTCGATCAGCTCCTGACAGATCTGGCCTCTCAAAGGAAGATCCACGATCACAGAAGCCAAAACTATAGAGTATGGCAGCAGCCACATAGCCAGGCATTTCCTTGTTCAATTAATCTCCTCCTTCCTAAAATATACATTTATTTATATGTATGTTTATTTTTTTATTAGATATATAAACTGTAATAGCTAATATACATTAGTTTACAATGTTGTCCTCAAAACATATGTATAACATACTGAAAAACTCTTAGCTATCAGTACTTAATATCTTTTAAAAAAAAAAAAATAGTTTATCTTCTGAGCAGAATGTCATTTATCTAAGATGGGAACTAGTCTCATGAGCACACAGAAATTAAGTGCTTGTCTTGTATGTGTGCAACTGTAAGTGTATGCTCAGTTCTCACTAACATTTCACTTCTTGTCTACCGAGAGAATAGCTGGTGTAAATAATTTTTTTATGTAATACTACAGTAAGAAATGTGTTGTATAAAAAATAATGAGAAAACAGCAAAGAAATTGAATAAAGCCTGAGAAAGTTGAGAGGTTAAATAGAAGTGAGGGGAGGTTGGACTAGATGACGTTTAAAGGTCCCTTCCAATCCAAACTACCCTGTGATTCTATCATTCTACAAAGAGACTGGAAGCTTTGTGATTCATCAGAGGACAACAATGTAACTAAAGATGGATTTTTCATTTTTGACCTTATTGGTCAAAGCTTACTTTGATCCATCTCATTTACTCCACAAATCGTTTTGTTAAAAGATACTTTCAAAGCTATCAAGGACTAACAAGACAAACTGATTTTTAAATTGAAAAATTAAAAAGAAAGGAAAAGAAAGAAGTTAATCATAGGTACAAAAAAAAAACCCCGAAAAAACCAAAGAGTTTTTCAGCTGTCCACTGAAGTGGTGAAGATGTCTCTTCAAATGTTTAATTGCAAAGGTGTATATTTTTAGTATTGTTTGCTAAAGAAAGATTTTTTTTTTCTTTAAATCTCTTAAGAGTTTAAAATTAATTCTTCAGTTAAAGTATTTTTATGCTGTGCGATTATCATTTAAAAGCGTTTAATAATTCATGCAGTAATTTTGAACTCTCTCAGAGTTAGGAAGATCTGAAACTGCCATGCAATTATCTTCATATGATTTTCAGTGAATTTCTAGAGGATTATATTACCTTTAAGAAACTGTAGATACAACTTTTTGAGGAGGAAAAAACTTAAGTCACATCTATGCACACACTACAAGTCACAAAATGTATTGCACAAAACCAAAGTGAGAAATATCTATTTGTAGTTGAAAGATTTCTGTGGCTCATGAAATCAGTGAAAAATTATGATATAAATAACAGTATAAAAACTGGAGCTGTACAGTCCAGGTAATATTCAGTAATCATATAAGGATCTTCATAAAAAGTCTGCCTGATTTCCTTTTCAAAAAAGATACTGCGTATCTGCCAAATGACGAACTAGCAAGAGAAATTTTCAAAATCCTGGTCTGTATTTAAGCTGCTAAATTCATACTCTCCCTTGTCCAGACCAAGAAATACAGGCTGATGAATAGATCTAACATCAATTTTCAAATAACATTAATGTTTCTACATGGTCAAACACTTGAGCATCCAACTTCAGAGCCATATTCTGGTTACCTGATCACCTGCACTGCATAAGTAATAATTTTATCCTGAGCAATCATCTGGAGTAGGGTCATCACCTGATGTTGATACAGCTCTCCAGTGTGAAGAATAAGCTGCATTTTGATTCCCTGCACGCTTCAAAACTAGGAACTGAAATAGTCATGAGTCATATATCTGAGAAGAATACTGATCTGCCTAACCCAGACAAATATTCAAAAAGTTTTGTGGTAGTTTTGTTTGTTTGTTTGGGGTTTTTGGGGGTTTTTTTTTTTTTTTTTGGTTTTTTTAAGAGGAAGGGTTTTCTCTGAACAAATATTACTGCTTTTGAAAAAAAATCCAAGAGACACAGATATGAAAAATTCTTAAAGAGCATTGTATTTACTGATGTTGTTTTTCTTGTCTTGATAGTCACTCTGAAGTATTTTCAGATACAGACTGAATAGTTGGCTTCTGTATTGGGTTTATGTGACAAGGTTTTGATAGTGGGAGGGCTACAGGAGTGGCTTCTGTGTGAAGATGCCAGAAACTTCCCCCATGGCAGACGCAGTCAGTGTCAGTTGGCTCCAAGACGGACCTGTCACTGGCCAAAGCTCAGCCAGTCAGCAATGGTGGTAGCACCTCTGTGATAAAATATTAAGAAAGGGTAAAAGCTGCCTTGCAAGCACAGCTGAGAGAGATGAGTGAGAAAATGTGAGAGAAACAGCCCTGCAGACATCAAGGTCAGTGAAGAAGGAGGGCAAGAAGGTGCGCCAGGTGCTGGAGCAGAGATTCTTCTGCAGACCATAGTGAAGACCGTGTTAAAGCTGATTGCCCTTCTGTAGCCCGTGGACATACATGATGGAGCAGATATCCACCCTGCAGACAATGAAGGATCACATGTCAGAGCAGATGGATGAGCTTGAAGGAGTCTGTGACCCTGCAGACACCCCACTCTGGAGCAGGCTTCTGGCAGGATCTATAGCTCTGTGGGGAACTCACGATGAAGTAATCTGTTCCTGAAAGACTGCACCCAGTGGAAATGACCCATGCTGAAGCAGTTTGTGAAGAGCTGCTGTTGCAGAACATACCCACACTGGAGTAGTTTTTGAAGGACTGTACCCTATGGGAGAGACCTCACACTGGAGCTGGGGAAGAATGTTAGGCAGAAGAGAGGCAGAAATTAAGTGTTACAAACTGACCAGAACTCGCATTCCTCATTTCCCTGTGCCACTCAGGAGGAGGAGGCGGAAAAGTCAGAAGTGAAGTTGAGCCCAGGAAGAAAAGAGGAATGGGGAAAAGGAATATTAAGATTTGTCCTTATTTTTCATTACTTTGATTTGATTAACAATAAATTAAACTAATTTCCCTGAGTCTGTTTTTTCCTGTGACAATAATTGCTGAGTCATCTCCCTGTCCTTATCTTGACCTACAAGCCTTTTGTTGATTTTTCTTCCTACTGTCCAGTTTAAGGTATGGGGAGTGATAGAGACAGTTGATTTGCTACAAGGAAGGGGTGCCAGCCAGAGGGACTGTGATAGGCTTGAGGAGTGGGCCCATGCAAATCTTATTAAGTTCAACAAGGCCAAGTGCAAAGTCCTGCACCTAAATCAGGTGCACCTGGACAATCCCCAATATCAGTACAGACTCTAGGATGACTGGATTGAGAGCACCCATACAGAGAAGGTACTTGGGAATACTGGTGGATTAAAAATTGGATGTGAGCTGGCAATGTGAGCCTGCAGCCCAGAAAGACAATTACACCCTGGGCTACATAAAAAGAGGTGTGGCCATCAGGTCAAGGGAGGTGACGCTCCCCCTCTGCTCTGCTCTTGTGGGACCGCATGTGGAGTTCTGCATCCAACTCTGGGGCTCCAACAAAAGAAAGACATGTATCTGCTAGAGTGGGTCCAGAGAAGGGCCACAAAAGTGATCAGAGGATTGGAACACCTCTCCTGTGAAGAATGTCTCAGAGAATTGGAGCTATTCAGCTTGGAGAAGAGAAGGCTCTGGGGAGACCTTATTGTGATATTTCAGTATTTAAAGGAGGCTCGTAAGGAAGATGGAGAGCGACTTTTTACCAAGACCTGTAGTGGTATGAGAAGGGCTAATGGTTTTAAACTGAAGGAGGGAGGCATAGATTAGATTGCCAAGAGGTTACTCAGAAAAACTGAGTAACCATGCCTGGAAGTGTTCAGGATGAGGCTGGATGAGGCTTTGTGTAACCTGGTCTGTTGGAAGCCGTCTGTGCTCATTGCAGTTGTGGATTATATGATCTTTAAAAGGCCCTTCTAACCCAAACTATTCTTTAATTCTATGAGTCTATGTTTAAGAAACATAACAAAAACACTATAAAAAAAACCCCACACTTCCAGCATTAGCTCAATGGTTCCATAATTGCCACTCTAAATGCAATGAATCCATTGCATTCATACAGTTACTAACCATAACTCTTTTTTTTTCTGTCATAATAAAAGTTTAATTTTCCCCAAGTGAGCGTTACAGTGATTTTTCTCTGACCTTTTCATCCTTTGATCTTGGCAAAGGTTTCAGAGAAGGCTGCCCTCAGCTTTTCAGTGCTTGGGTTATGACTAAAATGTTTAAGGAAGGCAATTTTTCATTAAAAGAGTGTTCTGTGGTGGCATAATGAAAAAAGTGTTATCTAAGTTAACACACTGTGAAAAATATGACTCGAAAATACACATCTTACTCTTTACTTCAGCTACAAAGTAAAGGCAGGGAAATTTCATGAGAATACAGTGGAGTATGGTAGATAGGGAAAAATTCTGTGGGAAAGTATGGGTATAGCAAAAATTCTTCCATTCAGCATGAAAAAAGAAGCAAAACACATATAATCTAATTTGGGGAAATTTAAATTATTTACCTTAAAGAGTAAAATTTCTGGAAAATTACTGAAATATTTTGCAACATCAGAACTTAAACAGACCTCCTTAGAAAGCTTACACAGCTTTTCTTTCTTTTTTTTTTCTTTCAAAAATTGTGGAACTCTTGTGACTGAATGAGAAGTTTTATGAGTCAATCTGCTTCTTTCCCTTTCTTCCTTTTATTAAATGGTTCTTTCATTATTAAAGCAAAGAAAATGGCATTAGGAGTTACTGAAAAATTGTCCACACTATCCTAGGCACACTTATTCATAATGAATGTTTTTGTTGGATTAGTACCATCTCTAGCCATCTGTTTACCAGGCAGCAGGCTGATCACCTATCCTGTATGAGTATGTAGTGCAAATTCTCTACAATCTACGTCTGCTGTTCTTGCCAAACTTGGTAAATGGCTCATGACAGATGCTGCAGAAATCAGCATCTGCTTAGTTCCCTAGATCTCTCTTACTACTCTTTCTCATTCAAAACAAGGGGAGAGAAACTTGAGGAAACTTGATTTTGTATGCCTCTTGCATGTGCCTGCTTACTAACATAAAATCAAAAGGAAAATATTGCTGGGCACTTAATTTTTATTACTTTTGCTGTTAGCCAATTTCTTTGCCTCTTGTAATATGATTTTAATGCTATTAGTAGTCTCAGTAAGAAAAAGTCAAGATAGGGGATCTGAACAGTATTTCATGATAGAACTGGGAATGCATTTAAATTATGGAATGTGCTATGTATTTAAAAAAAAATGGCTGTTAAAACATTGAATATACATGTAGATTTCCACTGTTATAAGTATTGAAAGAGATCAGATCAAACTTGAACATTGAGCCAGATCTTCTTAATTTTAACAAATTAATATTTTTATTCTTTCAATTAAATATGCTTTCTATGTCTACTTCTGAGTGTGAGCAGTTATAAATTGTACACAAGCGGTTTAATAGAATACTTAAAAGGTGACTATTTCTACACATTTCTAAGATCAGGCTTTTATCTGTGAGAGGAGCTAGGAAGATAATATTTCTTAAGGTTCTTCCATTTTGCCATCTACCATCTACTGTTCCAGTGTCATTAAAAAAAACAAACAAACAAACCAACCCACACTAAAGCAGAGTAGCAGGAGATGAGGCCTTCTGTTTGGGGGATTTTATTCTTCCACTGATGATTTGTTAATGTAGCTGTTCTGATAACCAAGGTGGAAAGAGTGCATAATGGAAACAGGCATTTTGTCATTATTTCATGGAGTTCTTCATGAGTGGGATTATGCAGAGGGATACTAGTAAGTAAATAAACAAACAAAAAAAAAAAAATTAAAACCCTCACTGGTAAATTAAAAGCAAACAAATGCACTTGATTGTTTCCAGATGGACAATGAGATATATCTGGGATTACTAAATCAATAAAACAATCTCCACTTCTTCACAGAATCATGGAATCACAGAATCACTAGGATTGGAAGGGACCTTTACAGATCATGTAGTCCAACACCCCTGCAAGGAGCAGGGACATCTCCAACTAGATCAGGTTGTTGAGAGCCCTGTCCAACCTGGCCTGGAATGTTTCCAGGCATCTACTACCTCTCTGGGCAACCTGTTCCAGTGTTCTACTACCCTTATTGTAAAAAAAATTTTCCTTATGTCCAGTGTGAATCTACTTCTCTCTATTTTAAAACCATTACCATTGTCCCGTCAGAACAGGCCCTACTGAACAGTCTTTCCCTGTCTTTCCTGTAGGTCCCCTTTAGGTACTGGAAGACGGCTATAAGGTCTCCCCAGAGCCTCCTCTTCTCCAGGCTTAACAGCCCCAACTCTCTCAGCTGTGCTCACAGGAGAGGTGCTCCAGACCTATTGAATACTCTTCTTGCAGTAGTCCATCAGAGTTTCTATAGTGTTAATAAATCACTTTTTTTTTTTTTAGGAGGATTATTTAGAAAACTGGTAAACCACAAACATTTCAGATTTATCTCTTTGGATGGATGGAGTCACTAGCAAAGCCTGAGGAACAAGGTGCATTAGCCTGATGATCACTGCACGGGGGAATCTATGGATGTCTCAGCTGGATTAATTTCCACTAGCAGATAAAATGTTGTTACTTTAGATGCGCCAGAGTATCTAGCCTGGCCTCTGTTTACCACTCCAGAAAGTCACAGACCTTGTATCATAGTAACGTAACATGAAGTCTCAGACAGTCTAAAGCATCTGAAGAGAAACTGGACTTTAAGTTTGGAGAATTGCATCACTTCCAGAAAGAAAGATTTTGTTTTATTTTATTTTTATTATTATCAGGAGATGTACTTACTGCCTCCAGCATCTAGCAGAAAACACTCAAACTCCATAACATTTCTGTTATTAATAGAAAAATATTGGAGACCTCAAGGTAACTTTAAAGTATTTTGATAATAATTTATACAGTGCCGTAGTAATTCCTCTATTATAATGATGTTTCCTATGTCATGGTTATAGAATATAAATATAATTTAAATGGATTATCTATGTACACTAAACAGGATTTCAATACCCTCACACGATAGATGTCATGATCTTTCCTGTCTCTAATAGTATAAAAGGATTAATATGTTCCCATTTGTTTCCTGTGGCCAGAGTATGTGCAAATTGCAACTCTTATCATTTCTTTAATTGAGAAATAATTACACTTTCATGAATTATGTATATATGTTCTTTCTACCTATGGAAATTTTAACACAACATAGCAGCTGTACTTCTTAGCACCCATGATAAGACCACATATCTACTCTGACAGAACTCCCTAGAAAAGTATTCAGAATTTTAGAGAAATAGATTTACTGAATTACATTAGGCTCAGCTCTCAGCCAACATCCCCCCAATTACCTCTCACGGATGGTGCTTTACCTTCAAATGAACCCTATGAAGCCACTAGTAAAAAGGCACTAGAAACTTAAGGCATCAATTATCCAGCACTACAAAGTGCTTAAATGCAACTTTAATACCTAGATAGATCATTTAGAACTGAAATTTAAAGCACAGTGTGCCCAATTTAAGCAAAATATTCTATAGATTGGGAAGAAAAGGCACTGTGGATGATACTGTATGATTGGAGATTTAGATTAGAAATAAAAGGCATACTTAACAGATAAAGGACACTATGTTTCTGTGGGTGGAAGTGCCTTTTCAAAGACAAATATTCTGGAATAATTGAAGACACTTAAAGGCCTTATATATGGGCAGATATATGGCTACATATCAGAAGACTTTAGAAGAACAGAG
This sequence comes from Tetrax tetrax, assembly GCA_009806455.1. NCBI lineage: Eukaryota > Metazoa > Chordata > Aves > Otidiformes > Otididae > Tetrax > Tetrax tetrax. The sequence goes on from WHYT01015767.1 coordinate 61,401, forward strand.
TAATTGAAGAAGCTGGATTATTGCCATCCTCAAATTCATTAGCTCCCTTGGGTATCCAGCAAACACAGAGAAATATGTGAAAAATCCTCAGAACAGGAGCATAGATAATCTAAAAGTTCTTCTGCAGCCTCAGGGAAGCAGCAGTCTTGTATCCCCTGGTCTTCTGCATTGCTGTTATATTCAAGATAGGCAAAAGCATTCTCTAACTGAACATTTCCCCTTCCTCACTGCACATGGCTATGCTGAGCAGTGTTAGTAGGCTTCCAGGTCTTCAGAGGAAAACGAAGGATCTATCTCCACCTGCAAGGCTACACTAGAATTTTGTTCCAGTGTCGTCTTGTTTTCTGTTAACTGTAAAACAGCAATTATTCTTTTGGATGTGCTAAATCATATATTCATGTGAATGAAAAATCTTGTATCTTTATTTATTTTTTTTTAAATACTTGGGAGAAAATTCCTTCAAGTCTTTAAAATTTTTACCATACTGCAAAAGGAATTTTCTCTAATATTATATAGTATTTATCAAGACCATAATTCGCTCCCAACAGAGAAAAATACCATAGACAAGAAAAAAAAAAAATATAGGTGAGGTAGTTTACTAGGACAAAAAAAAATAATCACTGTTCTCTATGTAAATAAGTCTTTAAAACCAGTTGCACCTCACATCTAGTGATTTTTTTTTTTTAATGGAGACTTTTATTGATATTGTTCCTCTGAAATTTCTGCAATTCTGATTTATGTGAAGCTAGACTAGAAACAATCTTTACTGTGGTATCCGTTTTGACATGTACTTATCTGCTTGGCAAGCTTTAATAACTCTTCAGTATCATAAGGTATTTGTTGACATCAGTGGTGTTTCCAGAAATCAAGTAAATAGGATACATTTTCTCCTAAGTTAGACCACAAACAAGAATCTAACCTTTGAAATACAATAAAGAAAAAAAAACAATATAGTTGTTGGTCAAGAAGTCACAATTGGGAACAAATGCCAACATTTAAAGCTGAATCCAAATGTTCAACAGATTGCAAACTGAATAAGGCACACCTGGAACTATAGTGCTATGTAGGGGAAAAAAGTCCAAGTGTTGGTAATGAAGGGCTGCAGTGCAATCTCTGTGAGGAGAGGCCTGGGCTGCCCCATGCCAGACACAGCTGGTTCCAGCCAGCTTCAACCAACCCACTGCAGAGCACAGCTGAGCCCAGCAGCCAAAATGGTGAGGCCTTGGGGAAAATAGGCTTAAGAAAGGGCAGAAAATGGCACACAAGTAGTGGGGAGTGAAGGAAATATTGTGAGAAACAGTTCTTCAGACACTAAGGTGAGAGAAGGATGGGGTACACCAGGTGCCAGAGCAGAGTTCCCTGCAACACCTGGAGAACCCCATATTGGAGCAAGTGGATATGTCTTGAAGGAACTGTGTCCCATGGAGAGCCCATACTGAAAGATTTTTTTTTTTTCTGAAGGAACTGCAGCCTGTGAGAAGGACCCATGATTGAGGAGAGGAAAAGTGTGAGCAGCAAGGAGTGGCAAAGACAAACTGTTATGGACTGACCACATACCCCATTCCCCATCCTGCACTTATTGAGAAGGGCAAGGGAGAGGAGTCAGGAGGGAAAGAGTGAAGCTGAGCCTGAGGAAAAAATGAGGTGTGATGGGGAAGAGATGTTTTAATTTTTTTTCACCATCTGACTCTATTTTAATTGGCAATAAATATAATTAATTTTCTAAAAATTAAGTCTGTTTTCCCTGTGATGATAATTGGTAAATAATCTTTCTGGTTTTATCTTGGCCCATGAGCATTTTCATCTTATTTTTTCCCCCTGTCCCATTGAGGATGAGGACTGAGAGAGTAGCTGGGTGGTTATCTAGCAACTGCCAAGTTCAACCCATCACAAAGGGAAAATAAAATTCAGTTGCTCATATTGTAAACTCCAATAATGTTGTTGCACCCTACAGAGTGCAATATAAGGTTATCTAAACTCAGTAACAAATTGTTTCTTCCACTTTTGTTCTAACTGAAGGGAGCTAAGTGTTAGCATTCACCAAACTTTTTTTATCTATCATAATCAATGTCTAAATGAAAAACACTAAAAGCTCTTTAATTTTATTCACCACACTGTTGGTTGTCGTATATTGTAGGAGGATCTGGAGAGAGGGAATATTGTGAGAGAGATTGCAGGACAACAATCTCAGTAAGTCAGAGACTTGCTTTTACCACTGAACTCTCTCTGATGATTGTAAATAAAGTAATACTAACTTTCCATATCTTGTAACTGGAATACAAATATGTTTATTTTTATTTTTAATACTAAACTTCTTCATCTAAGTATGAAAAGAGCCTTATAGATACTAACTAGGATGTTGATAATAATTCCTTATGCACTGTGAACTCCTGACAATTCAACAGACAGCAAGAATAAAGAGGATCCTTTTTTGTCTGTTCTGTCCAGTAGATTCCTCTGGAACAAATTTCCTGTCCTGGAGTCTTTGAGAACTGCTATTCTACAAGCATTTACAAAGATCAATAGCTGACTTCTCTTGCTTATCTAATAGCTGTAAACAAACTGGAAGCAGCAGAAAATGCAGAAAGACACGACAGTTTCCTTTAGTCTTCAGATGAGACAAACAGCAAAGGAGTTCACAGAAACAATTGCTGAGTAGAGAACTCCGTAAGCAAATAAGTGGGAAAAGGGAAGAAGGGGAAAATCAAGGTGTTATAAAAGTAATAAGTAAAATTTTTGAGACTGCCAACCAAAAATATTCTCTTTCACCCTGACAGAAAAAAACAAAACAAAACAAACCAAACAAAAAAAAAAAACCTACAACTTTGGGTTATATTTTATAATGAAAAAAAAAAGTGAAAAAAAATATTGTAGTTAATTAAATACAGAATATTCTTGGAAAGTAGAAATCTGTCATTTCACTTTCGTACCCCAGTAGATTTGAACACAGATCTGCTATAGGACAACCATCCCAATAGGATTTAAAATTAATCTTTTTCTCTCTCATCTGCACAATTGGGTGTAATTGATATTCAAATTAACTAATACAAAGAGGATAGGTTTATAAGCAGACATTGAAAATATCTTATTCCAGAATACTGACTGAAATCAAGCATATTCCTCTGGGATAAGACTGACATGCATTACTATGCTAAATCACATGGAGGATAGGATTTAGTTCAGCTAATCTTAGGTTTATACAGCGTAAGGGTGTGATTCAGCTGCCTGAACACAGGACTCTAAAATAATCCCAGTCTAAATTAGATGTCATTTGGTAATTTGAACAAATCTTTTTACATCATTGATTGTAAAAAACTGAAACATTAATTCAGTTGCCACAGTGGGCACCTAGAATTTTTTGAAGCATTACAGGCTGTCCTGTCCTGCCTCTGCCCCCAGCTGTGTGGTGTGTTACCGTCTATTTTGTCACTCTTCTTCCTCAATGTACTGGGGAGAGGGGAAAAAAAAAAATAGGAAGAAAAAGAACGAAAAAGCTCAGGGCTCAATATAAAGACAGAGAGATGACTTACCAATTGCCATGACAGGTAAAAGAGGCCACTTACTATTCTGCTTGGTTCGGAGGTGCCAGCCTAGCTGGGGGGCTCAGCTGTGCCCTAATGTGGGTCCACTGGAGCTGGCTGGAACCGGCTGTGTCTGGTACAGGGCAGCCCAGGCCTCTCCTCACAGAGACCACCCTGGCAGGCTCCCTATCCCCCCACCAAAACCTTGCTATCTATACCCAATGCAAGCTATTACTGTAGAAGGACAATTTTTCCCCAGACATTCACAGTTATAAATGCTAACTCCCTTGAGGTACCTTGGATACTTTAGAAATCTCAGTGAGACTAAGCATCTATATAAAGGTAACCAGGTCACTCAAAGCCCTATCCAGCCTGGCCTTGAACACTTGCAGGGATGGGGCATCCACAACTTCTCTGGACAACCTGTTTCAGTGCCTTACCACTTTTCTACCTTATATCTAATATAAATCTACCACCTTTCAGTTTAAAGTCATTACTCGTTCTCTTATCCATACTTGCTCTTGTCAAAAGTCCCTCTCCAGCTTTCTTGTAGGCCCCTTTAGGTACTGGGAAAATATTTATCTTCACCTCTGTTATTAGCTCACCAATCTCTCTCTTCCTTTACATTGAATGTTGTAATTTGAACGGCAGAGCTTAAGAATAAAAAAAAAAAAAAAGGTGGAACGATGGACTGAAAGCAATAATAAATTTCTCTCATTTTTGAGGAGGGAGTAGGAAAATAATTTCATGTTATGAACTACACGCTCAAATTGCCCCAAATCTATGTCACTAGTTTTAATTTACTCTGTAAAGTCACAGATTTGTTTGTTTGTATCAGGGGAGGGAAGGGGGAGGGCAAAGGTCGTTTAATGTTTTATTTTTTTTCAATCTAGAAAATTTTTAACCACATCCCTGTATATTCTTACATAGCTTGTATGGAAGCTAATCACTCTAGATTCCTTCTGTAGGCAGAAATACAAATTTCTAGTGATTCAGTCTACCTACAATATATATTATCCTTTGGAGAGGCCTTTCTTATTTGTCGGACAAAAAAGGGATGCCTAGCCTAAGTAGGCTACAAAATGAATAAGTTAACATGTGGATTCATGCCCTTACGTTGAGACACCAAGAACTTTATATTAGGAAAAGTTGAGGTCCTTCTTTGTGTCAAGTTGCCTATTTCTCCAAAGAGATCAAAAACTCTGAGGACACTTAGTTTAAACAATGGAAATCAGACAGTATCTGTATTTGTTTGGGTACATCGTCCCCCTTGCACCCCTCCCCCCCCCACCCCGTGTGAGACTTATGTGCAGTACAACATATTTCCCAACAAACATATATCAATATCATATTTATGAAAACAAAGATACAATAAGGGGATTGTTTCTGAATAGCTTTTAGAAGGCTGGAATACAGTGAGTAGATTGAACACTAGAAATCCAGAACAATTTTCATGGCAACTGCTTAAAAAAAAAAGGCAAAAATGAACCCAAGCATTAACATGCAGGCAGATCAATGTGTGTACTATGCCATTGTTTGCACTTATTTTCTTACTGAGTATAACGGTTGCTAAACTTAGCAAAATAGCAGACTAGCTACTTTACTGTGCATCACAGCTCACCTTTCCAGCTCTGCTTAAAATTACTAATTTTCAAACACAAGCATTCAACTGAATACCGATGCTTTGACAGTTCATCCAATGCGTGAAACAACCTAACTGAAGGCAAACTAGGAGCAGCCAAACTCGTTGAACTGTCTCACCTGCTCTGTCAAGAAGGATACCAATATGGAGTTACATCCTAGGGTGCTATGGGAGTACAGACAAGGCACTCTGCTCAGTATGCTGCACTGCAGTATGATGCCAGACTGCTATCTGTCATAATGAGGTGAACTATAACCTGAATATATTCAATTCACCTTTTCCTAAATGAAATGTAGTTTTCTATTTCTTTTTTATTTGAAATCTTTCAGATCTACTGCCAGAGCAAGAGAGATTATAAGTCTAAGCTGCACTTGCACGAAGCCTCATCTGAGTGCTGGAAATGACAGAATGGTTCAAAGCAACATTAATTACTCATTTCTTGGACAAATAAAAGTACGCTGCTCATCAGACAATGATTTGCTACTGTTCTATCTAACTCCACACTTAGAATTCTTAATTTTTCTTTTGAGTAAATATGCCAACAATCCCAGCGTCTTTTCTTTCTAACAAATGGAGACAATACCAAATTCCCCTCAATCACTTACAAGGAAATAAAATGTATGCGTAAAATGTGTCCTAGTATATCTGGTGTGGCTTTCTTACAATAAAGTGTTATTTTTGTTGTTCTTCATGCTAAGAATTTAAATTATATTCTATGCAGTACTGACAGCAGTTTCCATTAGTAAATATCTGTATGCTTTATATAGAAAGAGAGTAACTTTTCTGTTTTTTAGGAATGGGAAGAGCAAAGCACAAAGGGAGGAATGGCTTGGCCAGTGTTTTTCAACTTATTCACCACCTTAACAGTACAGGCAGAGCCCAATAGCAATATTATACTTCTTATCATAATGGAAACAGTTGCTTAAGCAAACAGACTAACTTCTTGCAGTCTCATAGCAGAACTCTCAGTAGGGGAAAAAAAAAGAAAAAGAAAAAAAATAAATATCAGGTTTTGGCGTCCTTTTCTATATCAGTATTGAAAGAACTCTATCACTAACAGTTAACT
>WHYT01015767.1:84056-105424 GCA_009806455.1 Tetrax tetrax
TGTCATGAAAAATAAAAAAAAAAAAAAAGCATATTCACACAAATAAGTCACTTCAACGGGGTTTTAAGTACCATTATATTTATTGATTTGTGAAGATCATGAAGATTTAGTAAATGGTTTCTGATTCTTCTGTTTATCTACAGTAATTTCTATTGGGGTAACTTGTAAAAAACTAAAACTAGAAATAGGCTTTGTTTATATAATATTCTAAATTTCAAGGCCCGGCTACTATTTTCAGAAGATATCTGCATACACAGAATTTTGGGAAACTTCAGGATATGACTGGACTCTCCAGACAGGGAGATGAGCTGGAGTCAGTGGTAGATCTTGTCGGGTTCATAATCTCCAGATTTCCTTCTGCTCAATTCAAGAGCTGGAGGGAAAGAGGAAGAAATGTTGATGCACATCTATATCTCATCCAATAAAGTCAGGGCATGTATTCGTACCAGACCAGAGAGTCTGAAGCTGTTCAACGCAGTAGTAGGGAAGTACTCTGTGTTTATCAGTTCCAAAGATCAAGATGACTCTTTGTTCACTTTGAAATGATTATATTTCTTTGCTAAAACTTTGGAGTCAGAAGTAAATCTGAAAATAGTCTGTTCTTCAATGAAATTAAGTACAGCAATGAGCCTTTTCATAGCTTGACAATACAGAATACTAAGAATAATAATGTGCCACAATTATGTAGGACAGTACTTCAAGGCATTTTATTAACATTTCTTCCACTTCTATAACTTCTTTTACATCTTCTACCAGCATTAAAAAATAATAATAAAACCTGCACCTATTAAATTATATATTCTCAATTTGCTCTTCTATTAAATGGTACTGAAATAAAAATATCTAATATAAAGGAAAAAATTAAAATGAACCATTCAAAACCATTAAAATTAAATCCACATCTTCAACCTGGCTACACTGAAGATTTGATAACATATTTTGAAAGTCAGCAAACTCAGATTCCAGTAGACAAACTAAGTAAATGCATTATAAAATTAAGGACCTGTTATTTAGGAAAGGTGAACTGTAAAATACCAAATGCACTAAAGCACACTTAATATGCTTAGAGTAATCGATCAAGGTTACTTAGTTTGATGTAACCAACTTCAGAACTGCAAGACAACCAGATCTAAATTAAGAATAAATCTGGAGAAGTTATATAATGAATAAATAAAAACAATTTGCCTCTAAATGTTACTTGTAGTAGTATTTTATAATCTTTCAAAAGAAAAAGAGAAGCTGAAAAATTGAAAGCAAAAGTTCTGACAAAAAAAAAAAAAAACAAACCAAGGTATGCACTTAAATTACGGGTAAGTTATTTCTCTTTTTTTCCTAGGTAAAAAAATTTTGTTCAGTTACACAGAGACTAGATATGTGATTTTTACCAGTTCTAAATTTTCTAATTTATACCTAAGATAAAATGATTACACTTATTATTTTCAAATACATTCCTTTCTAAATATATTTAAGGCCACAACCACAAGTTATATGAAACGATGGTGACTACACATTTCTGTGGGGCAATACAAGCCTCATCCTTAGCATCTTGTAAAAAATTCTGAGTTCACTGTTGTCTAAATTAAATATGGAGTTTAGTTTTAACCACCCCTTTCACGGATTTAATGAACTTATTTTCAGGGTTTTTTTTTATTGGTTTCTCTTTGATGCTAATCTTAATTGATTTTCCTGCTTGCTTTCAGTAGCTGTAGTTGTTCTAATTAAATCCCTAGCCAAGTAATCATCATGATCTAATTAAGATGTTCTAGTTAATCTCTGTCTGTAGTAGTTGTTTTCTTTATAAAGGTACTTTATGTAACAAAGCTTTAATCATTTGTAGGCTCTCATGGAGCCTGATCTCTTCTTCCTCCCATATAATCTTCCTCCCAAATTATTTTTCCTTTAGACTTAGGATCCCAAAATACTAAAGTAATTTATAGTTTCTGTTCCCTACTCTTCAAAGACCAGCAATTGTGTTCTCAAAGCAAAATGTCTCATCTGTTATGACAGCAGAATCTTGGGGCTTTGCAAATGGAGGTCAGGACTGGGACAAACACAGTGCTGTGTAAACATTAGTTAGCTCTTGGGTTGCCTTTTGATCTGAACTAGTTAGTCCAACAAGATTCAGTGTAACTCTACAGACAGATAACTGAGAAGGCAACATTGTGAAACTACACTTGATGTTGGATTCTCCACTTTACAAAATCTTTAAAATTGTCTTCCAACGCTATCACAACACTTGTTATGTCTTTAAGATCTCATCCTCTTCCCAAACCCATTTGGCGCATATAGGGAGATAAAGGCATGACTTAAAACTCCCATTGTTGAGGCTTTCAGCCAAATGATAGAGGGAAAATAAATCCACTTGAATTGTTAAGTAATAGGTATATTATCTGGGAGTCCTAGTTATAAATGTTATATATTAGGCATATAGCCAATCTGCTTTAAAATGTATGCCAGGTACTCTCTACCTTTTAGCCTGAAGACTGGAGATCTTTTCTTGGGACAGAATCATTTAGTAGTGTGGATCTAGACTCATTTGTGCACTCTCCCATAAGAACTACTTCTATGCTATTTCTTGACGTAAAAACCAATGCTTTCATTTTAACGACAGAGACTCTCTGTCACAGAAATGCTGAAAGCCACCGTGATTTAGAAAGGATAACTGTTATCTACAGCAAAATGAATTAACTTAAAATTATCAGAAGTATTAGTGCATTATTCTGCAATTTCTTCTGACAGCAGAAGTATCTAGCCACACTAAACCAAAAACATTTTAAAAATTTAAAAAAAAAAATCTTTAAACCTCACATTCGATCAGATACTTCTGTGTGTCATATGCATCATTATGCATGTGTAATGATGGTTTCCCTGTGGTCAACTAAGAAAAATTATATGATAAGTATAACTTATTTCTGAAATCTATCATTCATTACCTCACTTGTCTTTTTTTTCCCTCCATTGGTTATGAAACTTAAACATCACTATAAGATTCTGTTCCCCTTTCTAAGTTACACCCACATGAGCCTTTTTTACTAAAACATTTGGTCTTAAACTTGAAACAATATGGAATATGAATGTATATGTCATCAAATCTTAAGGTTAGAATTCTCAATTAGTTTACTTCTACATGTTATTTGAATCAACTGGTTTCTGAGAAATAAAGAAATAAGAAATAATATTGCTCATTTTCATGTTAAAAAAGAGCCATTTTTAACAAATATAGACAGAAATTAAACTCCAGACTATATACTTATATATATATGCTGAATACAGGCATCTAAATGTGTGTACATAGACACCCTAGGATGTCAACTTAATCCTCCAAAGGTCTTCTAGATGGGGACTGGTCTTCTACAATTCCTTAGCATTACTGTCAGCTCTGTTAGGATGTTTCAGATACCAAGAGAGAAATAGAGTAGATAGTCAAGAAGTCATGACTCAGAAACATAAGAGTCCTAAGAAGCCTTAAAATATACAATCCATGCTCCATGAGTCTGGAAGATTGTCCTGGTTTTAGCAGGGATGGAGTTAATTTTCCTCTCAGTAGCCAATACGTTTTGGATTTCATATATTAAGAATGCTGATAAACACACTGATGTTATGAGTTGTTGCTAATGAGACCGAGGACACAGTGCAGGTTTCCAGGTCTCACTAATGTGCATGTGCAGGAAGCTGTGAGGGCTATAGCTGTAATTATTGACCCAAACTGGCCAAAGAGAATGTCATGCTCAGTGTACAAGTGAGGGTTGCCTGGCGAGGGGCATCTCTGGCTGTTTCCCTCTCGCTCCTTTGCTTGCTGCTCAGTTTCATTTCTGTGATCACTGCTCGGGACGGGCTGTGTTGGTCATCGGGACATCATGTGGTAAGAAAATATGCATTGTTCATTTTGTATATTTTAGTATCCCTATATTTTGTTATTATTGTAGTTTTCCTTTGTTATCCTAGTAAACTGTCTTCATCTCAATCCACAATTTTTCCTTTCTTCCCAGTTCTCTCCCCTATCCCTCTGGGGAGGGTAAGCAAGAAACTGTGATGACTAGGGGTAAACCACAACAAAGGTAAGGAACAGAACCTATGGAAAGCATGAACCTTTTAAAGAACAGCTGGAGTTAGGTGGATTAGTCTAGTTCTTCTAAAATGACACTAGATTTCTAAGTTTGGGCAACAGAACACCGCTTTAGAATGTTAGAAACAGTGCTAAAAAAACTGTCTAAGTGTAGGCAACTGATTCAGGCCTCAGAGAACTGAAGGCCTCCTCTGCTGACTAAACACAGGGACTTGCTTCATCTTCTTAAACTTAGACATATATGAGATTTTTTTTATCTTAGGGTGTTTGAACTGTTCTTCAGGTGCCACTCCAGGGACATAGGGCTCATCTACAAGTCTGACAACTTTAAGCAGAAGGCTCTGATATCCTATGGCATCCTGAGCAGTTTTTGTGTTTAGACCATCAATCAAGTCCTTTTAGACTCTGTTGGCAGTAATGACAGCTCAGCCATCTAGCTATCATGCAAATCTGACATCTATACATTTAGATTTAGATAGACACACTCTGGAGTTGAATCACCCTTGGTGTTTTCATATTGAAGCCATGTACTGTTGAGGATACTTAAGTCGCTGTGAGATTGTTTTTCAAGTGTGATATAAGGTAGCATTCACTATGAGCAACAGAAGCAGAATATGGTTAACTTTTTTTTTTCTAATAATAATGTGTTGTTTGTTGGTTTTTTTTTTCAAAACAGAATATACAAAATGATTAAAATCCATTAGATATTCTTCCTTTATTTTCCTTATAATTCTGCAGTGCATAGTCTTGTATAATATAAAGACTTTATACAAAAGGTAATGATAAGCTGGTATGGATGACAGATCATTTCAATGTGTCAATTAACAGTAGTAATACACTCATTGTAAACTTAGAACACCTTACACTGCAATGTGCATGTATGTAAAATCATGAACCTATCACTGCATGCCTACTGAATACTCTGTACTCAATCTAGAAGTGGTATGAAGTTGCAAAAAAAAAATACAAGGCAGTATTCCTCAGGTCAGAGTGGCACAGTATCAGAGTGCTTTCTTTGCTGGATAGATCTGATCGGCTTCACATTCAGGTAGTGTGATTCTAATCAGCCTTCTCATCTGAAGCCTCTGGGGCAAGATGTACTGATCTTAATTTCATGGTTTTACAGACACTTTCTGTATTGTTAAAATACACAGTCTGTTACTGTAGCCTTTCTTCTAAAAATTTCTCTCTTTCTAGATATTAACAATGCAGTGAGAGTATGATTTGCGTCTGTATAAAATTATTAATAGTATTCAACTTTTGCTTAATCTTAAATAGCTGTTATTCAGAAAGGAAAATGTCTTAAAGTCAGAAAATATGTCTTTAATTTATCTTCTAGATGCTTACATAGATGAGGCTTAAATATGATTATGAAAAAAAAAGAAACATGAGAGAGCTGTAATTTAACATATATACTATCAAATCGCAAAGGTGTTTCCATAAATCTCTTCTATTTGAGCAAAAAAACCCCTGAAAGTAGCACTTTATGATACATGTTACTATCATTTTATTTATGTTAGTATCCATCTTCATATGATGTTAATAAGCACTTGTATTTATATAATAATACACTGAATCTTAGATCTAAATCCAATGTGAAAAACTTCTCTGTTGTGTACAATTGATAATATGCAGAGTAACAAAAGGAAAAGTACCAGCTGAAATTACTGCAGGAATTTTATGTTTGTATGCAATTACCTCACCATTTACACAGTAAATGTTCGAAAAGTTCCAGATGGCCTCTAGGTGAGCTTTAACTGATTAGTATATCAGACTGATGCACCGAAAGAAACTAGATCAAAAGCATTCCAGACATTGTAAGTCACGGACTATCCCTTTAGCCATTTGGGGTCAGCCATCCCAGCTGTGCCTCCTCCAAGTTTCTTGCTCACCGTCAGCCTTTTTGCTGAGGGGGCAGACTGAGATAAAGAGAAATCCTGTCCAACAATAGTCAAAATACTTGTGTTATCAACACAAAATCCAAAATACAGCACCATATGTGCTGCTCTGAAGTTAACTTCAACCCAGCCAGGTCTAGTACACTCATGTTGAATTAAAATGAGAGGAAATAGCAGGTATGAATCACAGAAGAAGCTGAAGAAAGTTGGCTATGACAAGAGTGAAACTTATCTCATATAGTTTTAACTGCATGTTTAGGCTAAGGTAGCTTTGTAGAGTCTCTTTTTAATCTAGAGAGAAGTAATACCAAGAAAAAAGTCATCATACCCTACATATAACAAATGTTATGGCTTGTCCTCTGAAGTTGGGTATCTTCATTTATTATACAGGTAGTCTAATGGAAGAGTTCGTCTCATCTGACGTAGACTACTAACCACCTTATGCTTTCTTTAAAGTCAGTGAAAAGAAAAAAAAAATTACTGCCATAGAGGGAGAATCCTATTAAACTTACATATAACTTTAAGAAGATATGGATCACATCCTGGAGGAATTTATTTAACTGCTATATATATATATATATAAATACGATGAAAATTTAGACTTACACAATTAATTTGCATATGTTTGAAATTAGAAGATATTATTCCTATGCTACTTAACTCCTATAGACAATATTTACATTTTGGATAGTTATCAAGTCCCAGTGTTCTTGCTTGTTCAGAATAATAACTTTGTAACCGAGTCTAAATAATAGTAAATTGATGGGAAAGAATCCCAGTCCATTAGTATTATATTTGAAATACAGTGACTTGGCGTTGCAGTAACTGACACTCCTGTTTAAATGTGAGGGTTCATCCATAAATTACTAAAACACATGCATGTATTTTTGCAAACTGTTGTAGCAAACTTCTCTATAGAAAATCAATGCTGATTTCCATAGGAGATATTTCTAACTTTGACTGTGTCAGATCAATAGGAATTTTGCCTCAGACTTCTGAAAAATCTAGATAATCTGCATAAAGATGAGAAAATACCTGTCCATAAGAGTTCTATTGGGGGAGAGGTAGTGTCGGAAATCCTTTTAAAGTATAAATCAAGTCTGATCATTCTTCCTGTGATGTGTGCTTAAACAACCAGGTTCATAGATGAGGGAAGAGCAGGCAATTGTCTTCCACAACATCCTTGTATCAAAGTTAGTACATTGTGGACTGGATGGGCAAACAACCAGATAAACAATAAACAGGTTGGGTGATCAGGCTCAGAAGGTTGTGGTTAACAGATCATTCTCCATAACTGGAGTCAACCAAGTCAACAGATGAGAACAGGGTCTATATACACAAGTTTGTACTGATAGGCTGGTGGAATGAGGTGATACTTAACTAATTAAACTCCACAAGGACAAATGCCAAGTCTTGTCCCTGGAAAGGGAGACTGTGGCACTGTTACAGGCTGATAAAGCCCTGACTACGTCAGTTTTGCCTCACACGTGAAGCTGCTTTGAACAGGAGGTTGGCCTAGATCTCTCCCAACCCAAGTTATCTTATTATCCTGTAAAATATTTTTATTTGCTTCTTTAGGCGCAGCTCTTTAATAGAGATTCTCCGGAGATTTTTAATAGCATCCAGAGGAAATGTTTGTATGTGCGTAATTACTAGTAATTGTCTGCTCCTTAGAGAGAGAAAGACTGTAAAATATTATTGAGAGACAGAAGCTGCTATATCTTTCTATTGAGTAAAAGTTATTATAATGAATATCATTATTCCTCTTCAACTGAATTACTTGCTAAATAGGTTACCCTTGAGAATATCTGAGGGTTTTTTACAATATTTGCTGAAGTGTTTATATATTTCTACTTATAATAGTACAAAATGAAGCAAAACTACCAAGGAAGTCATGACGTTCCAGACTATGATTTTACACTGTTACTTTTCTGTAAACTTCAGTGCTATGTTTTGAGTCATCGTACAAAAAAATTTGGGGATAATTGAAGAAAGTTTGAGGATTCAACTCACTCTAAAACCTTACAAGCCCAGTGTGGGTAGTTGTAAGAGTAGTCTAACTACAAAAATATATATTGCAGATGTCTAAAAGCTGAGATTATTACAATCTGAATGCTGTTCTGTTCTTGCAATTTTAGTAGCATTGAAGAGCATACAACTCAGTGGCAAAATTAGGAAAGACTTTAGAATACATTTCAGAGAGTTTCTAGTTCCATTAAAAGGTGGCATATTTTTAGCTATGATCTGATCTTGGGGAAAAAAAGGGATTGAGCGGTTTGATAAAGCTTACAAAGCACTGTAGGTAGAAAAATTTGAAAAAAATAATGTAAATGATAATATTTACTCAAGAATCCCCTCTGTTAAAAATTACCTTCTAATTTTGCTCAGGAGAAATTTGTGTGCTGTTTGCAGCATTCCTGAAATTAAAGCTAAGCAAGGACAATCTTTTCCCATAATATGCAGTACGCAGCACAATGATGCTCTGTTTCAGTTCCTCCTGTTTGTGGCAAGTGTCAAATAATAACATATGTATCTACTAATAATATTTAGAATAATTATTTCTGTACACTTTATCGTTGATATTCTGCAACCTGTTTTGTTGTTGTTTTAATAAAATACACAATTAAAACAGCTTTCTGAAGATTAGAAGCCTAAAAAGTTAGAATGTTTGAGGAAAATTTTAACATCTTTTGCTAATTTTAAACTGGTGTCTAATAAAAATTAAGAAAGTCAAGAATAGCACGTATTTATAAAGTCTATCCACTTTCTGAACCTGAGTATGTGAGTGCAGCTTGCAGTATTTCACACTCTAAATTTGGAACTTCCTTTTTTCTAAATGAAAGTCTTGCAAACCATTAGTCTACTTAGTACACTAAATATATCAGATACATGTTAAATAGAAATTAAAAAGCTGAAAACATTTCATTTCCAGTTTCACTATTTATATTCACATTATAATAATAAAGGCATAAGAATCAAACTTAGACTTAGATTTTAATGCTTTTGTTAGTATGTGTTAAAATTTTAAAGCGTTAGCAATATGGAAATATGTTTTTGACAATCGTAATATGCAATCCACACCATAGCACTGTAATATCCGTATTTCTTGAGCTTAATAACATTAATGAGGGTAATAAAAACATTTCATGCATATGTTTTGATTCTAATGACACAAACCCAACCAATCAGCATTATGAAAATATCAGCATTAAATATCATGTAATTAGATAAATTATTTATCTTTCCTTGTAACTTTGAACTTCTTTCAGGCAGTTAAAAAGATTTGCATGTAAATTTATACAGCTTCAGTAATTTTAGTATGTTAATTTGTTCAAAGCTTGTGAAAGAAAACAATGAAGACTGAGACATTGAATATTGTGAAACCTGGATTATTTGTTTGTTTCAATAATATTAATGATGAAAAATAGCTTTGTGAGGAGCTAAGGTATGACAGCTTCCTGTTTATTTATATCAGTGCTCATGTAGCTATATTATATACCAACCTTAAGAAAAACTGAGTTAATTGCTAAGGTATCTTAAACAAAGGATACTTAAACAAAGGATATATATTACATTTTTTTTTTTCAAAAAAAAAAAAAATGTATTAGTGAAGAATATTCCACCCACCATCCCTTTTACATAAAACCTTTGAAAAATACAAATAGTGCACAGTTCTTTTTAGATTAACTACAGCTAAAAGATAGTTCAACATTCTTACATGGATTCTATAGATTATTACAAGGTTTATTCTAATCCTGAGACAACTTTCCCTAAGACATGTAGAAATAATGAAGTAAGAATCCTAATTCATGCAACCGTCCAATATATTTCTCTACTATTTAAAGGATAATTAATTTTCTAAAAAAAACCCATCGTTGTACCAAAAAGAGCTTTGAAGGATAAGTATCTGCCAAATGAATCCCACTAAAAAAAATGTTTAAGAAAGTTATTATGAAATCACTTGAAATCATAGTTGACAGAATTGACAACTATGGAAACCTGGATAAGTTTTAAACCTCATATATCTGAGTAAGAAATAATGAGAAGTGGTTGGTATATCATGGAATAAAAGGAATTTAATGGAAAATCTATTTAAATCTTACTTTGATTGCCTAATTCCCTAGCTGGATTTGGCTCTTAAATGCTCTGTCAATTTCATTGTTCATCATTGCACTATATGGGAAGAATTTTTAATGTATTCATTCCTTCTGTGTGTTTAAGATCTTTGTTCTTTGAGGATTTTTTTTTGTATTTTTTTTTCCTAAGGTGAAAAGTCATTTTTATGTGCATATAGTCAGAGCTGCATATAAGTCATTACTGCTTCTACTATAAATATCAGATCTTTGATCTCTAACTACAGACAGAAAATTTGAATACAATATTAGTGCATATTGTGAAGGTAAAACAAGACAAAATTATGACTGAGGACTATCCTGTTACATAGGGTTTTCATGGTTTTTTTTACTAGCCTTTTTTTTGGCTATGTATCTTGATTATACTCCTTTTCCTTACACTGTAGCCATCTCTGTAGTTAGCCTTTTGTATCTGCTAAGGAACTCAGCAAAAGTGAAGCTACTGTTTGGAAAAAAAAAAAAAAAAAGAAGAAGAAAAAGAAATAGGATGGAGGGGTATGTTTGTTTTCTTTGATTTTTTTTTCTTTTTTAAATACTTGTCACGTCAGACTCTTGAGAGCTTCTTGCAACCGTTACCATACCCTTCATATTAATGAATCAATCTGATGCTTGTAACCATGTATGCTACAAAGTACTCTTTTATTTGAGACAGTGGTTGCAGTGAGTGTTGATAATTAAATGAACAAGTGATTCTTTTGCCCAAATGGTTATTTATATGCACAGTATTCTCACTGAACAATTTATAATAGTTCATTTTGTTAAAACAAATATATTAATGATACTTTCACACACTGAAAAAGACAAAACTATTTAATAAATGATAGCCTCTCAAATAATTTGGTCAGTCCTAATTACAGTTCTGAGGCCGTACCTAATAAACTGCAATATCCCAAGAGAAGGACCAAAGCAAAGCAAAGGTGTCTGAAACTGTAATTTCCTATATGAAAAACTGAAAATTTTTAGAAGATGCATTAATCTGTTGGAGCATAATTAACAAAGTGCTATTTAATGTCAGAATTCAAAATATATAGAGAACTCTAACTATGTCTAGACCATCTAGGAGTCTTTGCAAATCATTCTCACTTTCTTCCAGAGCTCAATAGGGATGTAGGAACTAAGCATCCCTCTAACAAGTACCCTTAGATGGACTTAGTTATTGTTAGTTACTGCTAGCTAGTGGCTCCCGTTAGTAAATACCAGTTTAATGGTGGTTGCTTTCATATTATATAACAGCTCAAGGAGCTGCAGAAGTGATCAAGTGCAAAGTCAAACTCCAGAGAGCTTCAGACTGAACCTTTTGCATGTATGTTTCTACACTAAGAGATTCCTTACCACAAGAAAAACCTGAAAATTCCCATCTCTTCTAGAACACTGTGTCATTAAGGATTCACTGAACTAGAGATAGAAAACAAGTAACTTACTGGTTAGAGCCTTCAAGTGGAAAAAGAACATCCAATGTCTTTGTTTCTACTGTTGTTGCTATTTTCTTGTATTTAACTATTATGTAATGTAAAAATACAAAAATAAGATTTGGAATAGGCAACAAAAAGAATGCCTGGCACTTTCTGGGTTGTCATAGTTCAGCCCCAATCAGGACCAGACTACGCAGTGTCTCTCTCTCTCACTCCCTCCACCCTCTGAGAGAATAGGAGAAGACAATATAAGAAAAAAAAAAAGGCTCGAGGTTTGAGATAAGGACAGGGAGAAATCCTTAAAGTTACTGTTACGGGCAAAACAGACTCAACTTGGGGAAAACTATTCATTTATTACTAAAATCAAAGCAGGATAATGAGAAAGGGAACAAGATAACTTCCCCCACCCCTCCCTCTTCCCAGGCTTAACATTATCTCTACCACCTTTTCCTGCCCGAGCAGCACAGAGGGGAAAAGGGAATGGGTGTTACAGTCAGTTCATCACTTGTCGCTTTACACCACTGCTTCCTCATCAGGGGAAGAACGCCTCACATTCCTCCCCTGTTCCGTCATGGGGTCCACCCACAGGCTGCAGTCCTTCAAACTGCTCCGGCGTGGGTCATTTCTTCCACAGGGTGCAATCCCTCAGGAACAGGCTGCCCCAGAGGATCCTCCACGGGCCACAGCCTCCTTCAGGCATCCACCTGCCCTAGGCAGGCACCCTGTCAGGTTGCGAGTGGATCTCTGCTCCTCTGTGGACCTGCAGGGGGACAACATGCTTTGCCATGGTCTTCACCACAGGCTGCAGGGGAATTCTGGCCAGGAGCAGCACTACTCCTCCCCTTCCTTCTTCACTGACCTTGGTGCCTGTAGCCATTCCTCCCACAAAAAAATTCTTCACAACAGGCAGCCAGATGCCTCTCAAGTTCTCTTTGCATCTCCTCTCCACTTCTTGCAGCCAGGCTGGGCTGAGTTGTGCCCAGACAGCAACTTGGTGGGACGCCAGAGGGTGAGGGTGGCAAGGTGCACAAGATGCTCATCTTCTTCACATCTTCTCCCTCTTTTTTTTTTGTTTCTATTTTTTCCCCTTCTTAAATACGTTATCACAGAGGCGTTATCATGGAATATTCTGCTACCAATTGGCTCAGCCCTCGCCAGCAGCAGGTCCACCCTAGGCCCAGCCGAGTCTGCTGAACAAAGGGGAGAAACTTCTAGCAGTTTCCTACAGAACCTACCACTGCATCCTCCCCCTCACTACATAAAACCAGAACACAGGAAAACAGCATGAACACAAGAGTATTCAGTTTTACAACTGTTTATTTTTCTTTTTCTTTTTTTTTATAAGTAAAAAAGGAGATCTTGTGAATTGACAAGTCAAAATTAAAAAGAAAAATAAAAAAAATAATTTATGAGAGAATGATCAAATCAGTAATAAAAAAAAATAGAGCAACATATCATATAAGTTCAATATATTACGTCACAGAAGAAGTTAAACCAATGACAAATATGTAAAAGGAGTATGTGTGGATTAGAAGACAACATCATATGAATTCTCCATGAATTCTATGCTCTCAGTGAATTCCATGTTAGGGGTATTCTGACAGATTTTGGATCCCTTCCAGAAGACAGGCCAGAGGAACTAAAAAATTATATTTTTTTTTTAAAAAAGAATAAAATAGAAAAAAAATATAGCAATTATTTTACTAAATAGAGGAGTTAGAAGTCAGTAAGTCATCAGGGCTGAACAGTACTCACGTAGGAGATCTGACAGACTTTGAACATTAAATTCTACTATAGAACATAGAATCATAGAATAGTTTGAGTTGTAAGGGACTATTAAAGGCCATCTAGTCCAACTCTCCCTACAAGGAACAGGGACATCTTCAACTAGACCAGGTTGCTCAGAGCCCCGTCCAACCTGGCCTTGAATGTTTCCAGGGATGGGACATCTACCATCTTTCTGGGCAATGTATTCTAGTATTTTACCATCTTCCTTATATCCAGTCTGAATCTACTGTCTTTGAGTTTAAAACTATTACCCCTTGTCCTATTGCAACAGGCCCTATTAAAAAGTTTGTCCCCATCTTTCTAAGCCTTCTTTAAGTATTGAAACACCACAGTAAGGTGTCCATGGAGCCTTCTCCAGGCTGAAAAACCACAACTCTCTCAGCCTTTCTTCATAGGAGAGTTGTTCTGTCCCACTGATCATATTTGTGCCCCTCCTCTGGACCTGCTCCATCTAGGTCCGTGTCTTTCCTGTACTAAGGACTCCAGAGCTGGACACACTACTCCAAGTAGGGGGACGGGGAGCGGGGTGGTCTCACAGAAGCATAATATAGAGGGGTAGAATCACCTCCCTCCACCTGCTGGCCACAGTTTTGATGCAGCCCTGGATGCGATTGGCCTTCTGGGCTGCAAGGGCACATTACCAACTCACATCTAACTTTTCATCCACCAGTACGCCCAAGCCCTTCTCCACAGGGCTGCTCTCAATCCCTTCATCCAGCAGTCTGTGGTAATACTGGGGGTTGCCACAACCCAGACACAGGGTGTTGCATATGGCCTTGTGGAACCTCATGAGGTTTGCATGGGCCTGCTTCTCGGTCATGTCCAGCTCCTTCTGAATGGCATCCCGTGCTAAATTCAACAGTATTTATCCTACAGTGTTCAGGAGAATGCAAAGAGCAAAAGAAACTGGCACAAAGAGCAGGTAATTTTTTTTTTTTGTTCAAAATCCACATCTTAAAATTCTGACACAAACTCTTCAGCAAATGTTCGGGGACTATATAATCCTGTTAAATTAAGCTGCGTTCCATCCCATACAACATGATCTGTGCTGGATATGAATATTCAGTGGTACTAGATGCAGATTTGCCAGGCAGGCAAAGGGGAAGTCAGCTTCCACTTAACTCCACCTAATAAAATATATGCCCACTTACTTCATGTGATACAGTCCACCTTCATTGCCTTCACTCCTTCACCAGTTTGGGCCTGAATCCACCTGTCCTACTGTACATGTGTTTTCCTTAACCATTTATACCAGTATAAGTTTGAATAAACTTATATTATTATTAGCTTGAATATTAGTTGAAAACAGACACTGGAAGTGGTCTAATATAATCAAAGTAGTGTACTTTAGGGAAAACTCCAGAACTATTTTTTTTTTTCCTTGCTTCACATTTGCTTTACTTGGTTTAAATTTATTTTAGTACAGAGCTGCATCTAAATTACAGCCAAGATTTCTCACAGTCTTCACTAGTTGTGACATCCAGTGTGGCAGGCAAGTCTGAGAGGGTAACCAAACCAGGAACCATCAATGTACCCTTTGACCAGATACAGATAATTCCTTTACCTGACACTATGACAGTACCAACATTAGTAGCAGAATGATGCAGGATATCACATTGATCAATTATGCATAACAGTTCTGAAGAAAAAGTGGACTTGTACAACTTAGTGGTGTTTGCTTTTGCCTTGTAAAGCCAATCTAGGTAGGATTCCATTTATTCTATTATTTACAGGTAACTTTGATCATTCTCCATAGTTTAAAGTTGTGATCTCTGTGCGAAGTTAATTTCTTTTCTCATAGGGTGGTTCTCTTTTCTTTAATTGCATCCATCAAGATATATATATCTTTAGATCAGATTTTATTTATCTTCAGATGCAAAGTAACAACTTTTGGAAATGTTTCTTTCTGAGTAATAAAATATGATTGTCAAGTTTTTCGTGTGATGGTCTTCATCACGCATACATTCTTTTTTCATTGTTCCCAGATTTCAGAAATTCAAGTTAGCTAGCAAAATCAAAAGTGCATACCTCCCTGCAGGCACATCCACACCGACATAGACATAGATATATGTAATTACCCTCCAACTTCTGATTAGTGACATCTTAATATGAAACTAACTTTGACATAGCCAACCACAAGTATCAAAATTCTTTACTTAAATTTTTTGCACATCTGTACGTTCTCCTGTCCAATAATAATATATGATATTAAAAATGCAAGTAATCATTCCCGTAAGATAAAGAAAAAATACATTAAAGATTAAATAATGTATATACAGTTTGATTACTGTCACCTTTCATCATGACACATAATGTATGTTAAATCAGGTTTGAAATCCTAATGATAATCAGTAGCTGATTCAATAGGAACATAAAAAAGAAAACAACACTGACTTTGTATCTCTTAGTAGCACTACCATCCACTTAATTTTTAAAATGACACAGTACTTTCTTGTTAAACTGAACTGAGTAAAAAGCGTGTGACTTTATCTTAGTTTTTCCTTATACAAAATTATTATATAATTTATATAATATATAATTTTAACATGTCATATTTTTATATTAAAATATTTTTATATTATATAAAATTATTTCTTTATATAACATTATTGAAAGTGGTAGTGGTTTTAAATAGAGGGAGGTAGATTCAGACTTGATAGAAAGAAAAAAATTTTTACAATGGAAGTAGTGCTAACACCGAAATAGGTTGCCCAGGAGGGGTGGGTAGATGCATCATCCCTGGAAATATTCAAGGCCAGATTGAACGGGGCTCTGGCAACCTGATCCAGTTGAAGATGTCCCTGCTCCCTGAAAGGGGGTTGAACTAGATGACCTTTAAAGGTCCCTTCCAACCCAAACTATTCTATGATTAGAGTAGAATGATTACTCCTCATCCTATCATAACAGGCCCTGATAAAGAGTTTGTCCCCATCTTTCTTGTAAGCCCCCATTTGGTACTGGAAGGCCACTATATCTATGATTCTATGATTACTAACAAATCAGAACAGTAGTGTATTTTAAAAAACTTTTCACGGCTGTAGTATTTCCTTATCCCTGGAGAATCACAAGTACAATACCTTTAAGTAACTCTGAGGCAGGTGCAATGATAGCAGTGATTATAGAAGTAAATAGATCTAACCTCAGAACTCATTTCACAGAATTGACGACAGTGGTGACCACAGAACATAAATCCTGCTGACACAACTGTCTAATTTTAAAATATTGAGCTCAGAATGCACAAACAGAAGTCACAGCAAGTGACTCTTTCTTTACAAATGGTGAAACTCAGGCAAGCAAGCTGCATTAGTTATGAAGGTAGTTTTACAAATGACTGTGCCATGTTATGGCCAATGTAGACCCTGGGGTGACAACCAACATGGCTTGCAGTTTAAATAGACCCAAGTAAAGACTGAGGATAAGTGAGTCTGATTTAATCATACTTTGAAAGATAATAAAATTAGATTAAATGTGCCTTTCTCTTCACTTGTGTTTGTACATTTGTTCGTCTGAATATTTCAGAACGGAAAGAAGTCATACAAAGCATAGTATTATTGCATTTTTGGTCTGTATGTCAAGGAATTAAATAAATGAAAGGCTGTCACTTGCCATCAAGACCTGTACTTTTCTTCACTCATGTTCCTTACCAAAGTCAAAGGCCAAAGACTGAAAAGACATTTTTAATTTAATATTAAAACTATACAGTCTAATAAAGTCAGTGAAGTGCATGCAAATCATATTATCCAATGCTTCTAGAAGCTTTAACTCATTTTGCCTTACAGCTAAAGAAAAACGTGTCCTCATCGTAGGAGTAATAAACATCAGTAATTATACATAATTATAGAGATTAAGTTCCAATTAAGGTTCAATTTCTGTAACGATTCTATTCAAAAGTCTTTTAAGGATTTTGGTGGCACTAATGAAGACCAAGGTAACTCAAGGTAGTAAGGATTCTTATGATTGTAGATCTGGGTGGTTTGAATGCACTGATTTGCTTTAACAGCATTAAGTTTTAAAGTGCTTATTTCCTTTTGCTTCAGAACTTTTAATGTTTGCCTATAGCATTATCACAGGTCAGAAAAATGGTTTTCATATTATAAAGAAACACTCTGAACACTCTGCTAGCCATATTGAAAGAGGGTTTATTATGCGTTTGATAGAACAAAATGATGCATGTTTGCATATCAGTCACTTGTACATTTGCCAGTTCTGCTGTGCTAAAAACAAAACTCCAAATCTTGTTCTACCTAAATTCCTTTATGCAGTTGCATATTCATGACTTCAATTAGCTTAAACATTTCACATCTTATTTTATTAACAAGGAAAATAAGCTTAAATTACAAAAATACAAATTAATTCAGTTAAAAGTTCATTGTGATATTCTGCAGAAATTTTTCCATAGTAATAAGAATATATGGAGAATATAAATATCACTTACCTTTTTGTTATGTAATTTCACATACATTCAACTTTTTCTACTTTTATTTGATAAACAAGCTTATTATAGCAATATATGCAATGCTTTAAATTAATAGTCTTGTGAAAGAAAAAGTACCTGTACAACTCCAAGTGAAATCTTATCCTAACTTTTACTTTCAAAATGCCTGAAGACACTATCTCATCTACAGATCGCTCAGGCTTTTATTTATCAGATATTACAGAAAAAAATAAGAAAAAAAAATCTGTCAGTGTTTTCAATTACTTATATGCGTAATTATTTCCATTTTGAGTTTAAATGAAACATTAATTTTAAAATAAAATGAAAATTCCAGGAAAAAAAAAAAAAGAATTTTCATCATAAACAAAAAATATTCAAGTTTAGATGATTTAATGTATTTAAATTTATATTTATGCATATATAAGTACATCTCTATGTACAACTTTTTAAATTTTAGTGTATGTTTATATATGCATATATGCAATTTGATATACATCTGGTAAGAATCTTATACATAATTGCATATATAAGTATAGAGAACCTTTGTTTAATTATAATACATTTTAATAACATAAAATCTGATATTTTCTTGTGGGATATTTAGATTGGATCATGACAAAAAAAGGATTTGTTAAGTCTTTATTTATCTGTCTTTTCTTTATTAAATTTGTCTAGCTGTATTTGTAGAATTTCTTACACTTACAAGACACACATAGAGCCAATATCATACAGGGTTGCATGATACAGAAGAGAAGTATGACCTCTGTGCCTGGCAAGGTCATTGAGCAGATTCTCCTGGAAACCACACTAAGGCACATGGAGAGCAAGGAGGTGGTTGGTGACAGCCAACGTGGCTTCACCAAGGGCAGATCATGCCTGACCAATTTGGTGGCCTTCTATGACAGGGTGACAGCATTGGTGGACAAGGGATGGGCAATGGATATCATCTACCTGGACTTGTGCAAAGCTTTCGACACTGTCCCACATGTCATCCTTCTCTCTAAACTAGAGAGAAATGGCTTTGATGGATGGACCACTCGGTGGGTAAAGAGTTGGCTGGATGGCTGCACTCAGAGAGTGGTGGTCAACGGCTCAATGTCCAAGTGGAGACTGGTCACAAGTGGCGTCCCTCAGGGGAGGGGACGTTGGGCCCGGCCCTGTTCAACATCTTTGTTGGCGACATGGACAATGGGATAGAGTTCACCCTCAGCAAGTTCACTGCTGACACCAAGCTATGTGGTGCCGTCGACACACTGGAAGGGAGGGATGCCATCCAGAGGGACCTAGACAGGCTGGAGAGGTGGGCCCATGCCAACCTCATGAAGTTCAACCAGGCCAAGTGCAAGGTCCTGCACCTGGGTCGTGGCAATCTCAGGCACAAATACAGGCTGGGTGGAGAATGGATCAAGAGCAGCCCTGAGGAAAAGGACTTGGGAGTGCTGGTGGACAAGAAGCTCAACATGAGACGGCAATGCACCCTTGCGGCCCAGAAGGCCAACCACATCCTGGGCTGCATCAAGAGGAGCGTGGCCAGCAGGTCGAGGGAGGTGATTCTCCCCCTCTACTCTGCCCTGGTGAGACCCCACCTGGAGTACTGCGTCCAGTTCTGGAGCCCCCAACATAAGAAGGACATAGACCAGTTGGAGAGTCCAGAGGAGGGCCACAAAGAGAGGGCTGGAGCACCTTTCCTATGAGGACAGGCTGAGAGAGTTGGGGCTGTTCATCTTGGAAAAGAGAAGGCTCCGGGGAGACCTTATAGTGGTCTTCCAGTATCTCAGTATTTACTGTGTCGGTCATTGGGACATTGGGTGGTGAGAAAATGTACATTGTTCATTTTGTATATTTTAATATCCTTATATTCTGTTATTGTTGTAGTTTTCCTTTGCTATTTTTAGTAAACTGTCTTCATCTCAACCCACGAATTTTTCTTTCTTCCCAGTTCTCTCCCCCAACCTGTTGGGGGAGAGAATCATCTGATAGACAGATATAAAGTAAACAACACAAATTCACTGTTGATCTCGAGGTATAATATTGAATTTGCATGTTTCCTTTAGCCACTAATTCATAGTGCACAAAGAAAAAAAACCTTAACTGATGAGAAAGACCACAAATGGAGGGAAGTAGAAAACAGTGTTGAGATTACATTAATTTATTAATAGTCAATGCTATGCATTGGATAAATCTGTTAGGATCCAATGTCTTGTTAGAGGAAAACTGTTTCTATGTTTATAGAAGAACTGTTTCTTTGTTTATAGAAGTAGTAGGCATTTTATTTATATATATATTTATATATATATATATATGACAGAAATTCTTGTCACCATTATGAGACCCTCATGACAGGAAATTATTGTGCCATAGTGACACTCAGATGAAGCAAGGAAAGTCTGAAAAGGACTGTAAAAGTCACAGTGCATTCAGCAAGTTTTTTTTTTTATTTTTTTTGTGAAACACTATGCAGTCCTACACAGGAAATGACCTAGTCTGGTGATATTGTTGCTGTTGTATCATCTAGCATATTTTTCAATAAAAGCTAGGAGGTATTCTGTTTCTGCTCAAAGGGTCCTAGGACTTTTTTATCACCTTGGCATTTCATTGCTGCCTGTTTGTAGCTAAGAGCTCAGAAAAGTTTGTTGGTAAATTATACTCAATCATGCACACCCTTAGGGTGCCCTTGAAGCACTTTCTTGAGACATCATAGCTCTTTATACACTTCAGTTAAAAAGTACAGGACTTTTTTTTAAATAATGTGTTCTCCATCCACCCAAACCATCATTTCTATTAGTGACAATGATATAGAATCTTTAAGCATGATGAGTATAAAAAATGCTGGCACTGTGCCCTGAAATATAGCAGTCCAGCTATATCAGATCAGTAACAGATTCACGATCCCCAGGCTAGAGTTCTGTGTGAGATTCTGTTGGTTACTGATAGCCAGCTGTTACAGGTAGTGCTGTACAGTTTAGAATAAGCAGTGATAGAACTAAAAAGGAACTAAAAAGCAGACTGAAGATGAAGGAGAGTTCTACCTCTTCAGCTTGTAATACAGAAGAGTCCTGGTGAAAATAGCCTGTAAAGCAGTAAAAGTGAGATCATAATGACTATAGAACTTTTTTTTTTTTTCTAAGTTCTTCATCCTTTCCTGATAAATACATTTTGTCTTAGTGGCTCAGTCAACTCTGTACTTCTTAACTATGCTGATTATTTCAGCTTTTTGCACAGTTGCATTATAGTGCTTGTTTAAATACATGTTTATAGGTTCATTACAAGTTTATTGTAAAGGAGTCAAATTACTATATTTAGGATTAACAGAGTGGAAAGTCTGCTAACACAGTGCAGCAATGACCGTTGAGTCAACAGCTCACTTGTTGTTGCGAAGAAATACATGGATAAGTTATGCTCTAGCTTGTGGTAAAATGACTTTTAATTGTGCCCAAAGAAATAGAATCATAGAATCATAGAATCATAAAATGGTTAGAGTTGGAAGGGACCTTCAAAGGTCATCTAGTCCAACCCCCCTGCAAGAAGCAGGGACCTCCCTGACTAGATCAGGTTGCTCAGAGCCCCATCCAGCCTGGCCTTGAACGTTTCCAGGGATGGGGCATCCACCACCTCTCTGGGCAACCTGTTCCAGTG
>WHYT01015768.1:0-26008 GCA_009806455.1 Tetrax tetrax
AAAAAAAAAACCAGAAACCAAAACAGACCACCTCAGTCTAGGCTCTTAAAATCCTACTGTTTAGCAGGAGATGAATTCTTGAATATTCATTATCTTTTTGAATTGGAATGAGTGTTGGAAAATGAAAAATCAGGAGATGTCAGAAACAGGGAAAACAGCCAGACTTCCTCTGTGTGAAACATATGTGCGAGATTTGTTGAAAAATGAGGAGAAAGAAGTTCTTTAGATTACAGCACATAGGTAAGCTATTTACAAATACAAAACTCACACTGAGATCTTTGCCTTTCCTGCAGTCTATTCTTTGAGATCAACTCAGGCACTAATTACATAAATGACCCTGCCGCTAACAGCCATGTGCGGAACACGGGGTGCAGAGATCATCCTCCATTTGGGAAGGGAGGAATTTGGCCTTTGGGAAGCTTCTAGCTGCAGTCAGCTATTGATGTTGGTGACTGTTGGATGTATGCAGCAGTTATTTACACTGCCTAAGTGTTAAAAGAAGATATCTGCTATTTATGGGGATGAACAACACAGACAATAGGCATGAACACCGACAAGTTGTTTGTTATACCTGAAGAGGCAGCTTTCTGAAAGTGTTTTATAGCCCGAGAGACTGGAAAGGTCGTACCTTCCCTTCAACAGGAGGCTCAAAACTACTGGTGTGGGGTTTTTTTAAAACGTATCCTACAAACCAAATTCTTAAGAATCAACTGCCAAGGACCAGCTTAGAAAAGAATGTTTATTAAATCTCCTCTTCAAACACAAAGGCGTAAAAGACAAAAATAAAGTGAACTGTTGAAGAGAAGGAATGCAGCATGTGGTGCTGATGAGGATGCTGAGAACCAAGACAACCACGGCTTTCCTCAAGGGGGAATTTGGCTTGTATGCAAGGTTTGAACATCCAAGTGTGGCTTCTACGCAGTGTTTTTTCTCAAGGTACAGCACTTCTGAAGTCTATTCATAAGTACTTTGGAAAGACTCAGTAACATCACCTTCAAACAAAGCAATATATAGAAAGTGAGAAACTTTGTAAGTATTTGATGCCAACTAGTAATACAAAGACAAATCAGATCCAAGAGGTCTAATCAAAAACAACCCAAAATACGGGAAAATTTCACTTTACTTGAGCATGATCTGAATGATCCAAATAATTTTTCAAAGGCTTATATTTAGGGGAATAGGGAAAAATGCAACTTCATTGTAAAGTCAAGTTGAATGGGACATTTCTGAGCTCTTTTGCAGCTAGGTAAGTTTTGTTAAAAAAGTTGCTTTGAAGAGTAATGGTTCTTTCTCTCCAGCCTGTTGTTTTTACAAACAGTGTCAATACTTCTGTGTATCTGAATGCCTGTATATGCACATGTGCATCTCTCCCAATTCCTTTGCCCCTAATATGGGGGAAAGAC
Organism: Tetrax tetrax; assembly: GCA_009806455.1. NCBI lineage: Eukaryota > Metazoa > Chordata > Aves > Otidiformes > Otididae > Tetrax > Tetrax tetrax. Next base: position 1,404 of record WHYT01015768.1, read on the forward strand.
AAATCAAACTTATAATTGTCAATATTTTAACCAAATTTAAACACATTCTTTTTCACCTTCAAAACTTTTAACATTCTGCATAAAACCAGGGTCAAATACATATTTCTCCCTTAGTTTGGCTTCCACCAAACACTGTAGTTCGTTTAGACTCACACAGAAAAGTCATAAAAGATATGGAAAGTCAGTGTTCATATAAGCAGAAATTAGGTATATCCCTCAAAATTAGGCTTGCTTTTTTTTTGCTGCACAGTAAGACAGAATAGCTCATGACAGATTCACACAGAAAAGTCAAGAAGTGTAATGACTGCAGGGAAATTGGACATAACTTGCTTCTTCATTTGACAAAAAGTAAACCAAACCAAAGCAGCAAACACCACCCAAAACAAATCAAACCCACAAAACATCAGCCCCAAAGGCAAAACCAAAAAATACTCAGGGAATAGATTTTTGTCTTTTGAAAAAGTTTTTTTTGAGATCTGTTACTAGAAAGCTGCATCCCAATACTGGATATTTTCATTAATAAAGATACAAACAAGGGTCTTACATTTGTTGTTACACTGCTTTTCAAAGGAATAGGCAGTTCCTAGATTTAAGATATGTTGATATTTTTCATACATACTAACAAATTTTATTTAAAAGCACCAAAGAATGAAACAAGAATCTCCTGTGATATATTCTGCACAGACAGTATTGCTTATGTAAAAACACACAGATGAACTGAGAATAATCTGAATTTCTATCAGAATCGTAGGTGCATAGGACTGCAGGCATTCAGACATGGCCTTCATATTAAAAAATGCATAATACTTATAGTGTTTAAGGTATTGTATAATTTTGAATTACAGTTTTAAATGAGAGAGAAAAGACTGGCATTCCAAATTTCTTATAAAATTAATTACTTTATGAATTATAATTATTCTGATTTGAGGACTGAGTTCTGGAATAGCCTCTCTCCCTTCCCTGGGCATTGTGATTATCTGTAGGAAAAAGGACATGGGTGTTTTAAAGGAGATATGTTTAGGTTCTGCTAAAACACCATGACAACCTTCAGAATTATACACTTTCAAAGCTTTTCCAGAATAATCTGTAAAGAAACATCAAATATTTCATACTATTATAGCACAAAATGAAAAGTGTTCCATTTCATGCTTAATTTATTTTGTAATTATAAATCTCTTGGTAAACAGTACCATAATAGGCTTTGCTTTGTGCCTGTTTATGCTTTTGAACTATTTCAGTTTTAATATGTTTTCAATACAAACAACATAATAACAACTGTTCCTGGAAATGACTGTCTAGATGGGTTCATCCCAAAGTAAATTTTAGCATTCATCACATACACCTGCTAGTAAGGGCCGTTTTAAAAAAATAGACAGAAGACAGTCTGGCAATTATTAAACACAGAACAGAAGAAATTGTTTATAACTAGAAACAATTTAATATTAATTGTAGCATAACAATAGTCTTTTCTGAAAAATCAGGAAGACAGTTTTCAATTAAAACCACTTCTTGTATAAAAATGTTAGACTTGCATATAGGTGACATCTCACAAAGCCATGTTCTCATATTTTACTACATGCTCTCTGATGTACTGCTGAAAATCAGTATTAGCTTTCTCCTAACACTTTGGCTTTTTCTTGCTCTTTTTGAAGCTTCACAATCACTTAAGACAGTGGTAGCTGGTATTTAAACATTCGTGTTACCACAACAAACAACTGAGTTCCTGGACAGCCTACACTGTATTTCAGAAGAGCGCCTTTCATTCTGCGTCATTGCAGCAGTACCTTCTTCTCCTCAGAGCAGGAGTAAGCACTGTCTGTACAACTATAGGCAAATAACTTATGAAAATAGCCTTCTTCCTACTCATATATGCAAAATACATGTATAATTAGAAATACATTTTGAAAAATAGTCTCTCTTCTATGAGTCTTTGCTCATGACTGCATTCTGTCTTTATTGATCAAAGTATCATCACATCCTCTAATGTTTGTAGCACAGAGCAGTACTCCAATTTCACATTTGCAGAGTTGTTAACAACTTCACCCCCCAGCCCCCACAACGGCTTTGCATTTGCAGAAGAGACAGATATTAGAACTTTCATAGCAGCAGAAACAAGCATAAATATTTGCAAGAGTCCATAGTTCAGTGAGAAGCACTAGGAAAAACAGAGGTTTGTATTTAAGATAAGTAGCTCAGTTTATGTGGCCTTACATAAATATTCACCTAGTTTGATATTTCAGCTTGAGTGAATAAGAAAGTTCAAGTAGCTAACTTCTTTCTACCATTAAATAATTTATCAGCACAACTGCACAATAGACTTCAAGGCTCTTCCATCACCGTACCCTGAATAAAAAAAAAAGAAAGCCTACTACGCTGTATTTAAGTAGAGTGGTTATTCTCTCTGAGAGAGAAATTCTGTTATGAATACAAATTTAAAGACCAGAGCAAGTAGGTGTTTATGGAGTAGAGCGAGCGCTGGGGCAGGTTCTCACTGAAGTCTGCCAAGACCGCGTAACACTGAAGACAGGCTTTTAGGAAGGGAGAGAGCAAGGTGGTTGTCACTTGGGTAAGATCAGAACATCAGCTGCACAGAGCAATTTAACCACAGACGGGAACTCCCTTATAGCCCCTGCCCCTCCCAGCAAATCTGCTCCTAAAAACAGTCAGGAAGTGGCTGTGTAATTTTATAATGAAATATATAAAGTAGTCTGTAATAGCAAGTAAAGAGTGCATAGGTGTGTCAATAAAGAACCTGAAGTCAAGATTCAAGTGGGAAGCTAAAGGTACGTTTAACACAAACATACTGTGCACAAGTTTAAACAAGTCTTACAAATATTATCCTTCATTTTTAACAGAATATATTATAGAAAATAATTCAACAAGTAATCTTCCTAGGTTTACTTCTTTCTCTAATCACTGTAGGGGTAAATACCTTAATCATATATTGGTACTTTTCAATACACAAACATCTGGCTTTATTTTTCAATTTCCAGTACCTATTCTCTGCCTTTTGTCAAATTTTAAAATGAGTTAAGAGAATGGTTTAGTTCTTATTTTGTTTTTTTTGGAAGCATTATTATACCTTTGATGTCATGACTATAACAAAGGTGAAAACTATTTTATGCAACTAGGTGCTGTTATCCAGACTAAGGAGAAAAACAGCTGTTTATAAGATCAAAAGTGTGTATTTTCATGTCATAGTTGTGCAACGTGGTAAAAGACTGAAGTTTGAGAACTTAATTGTTATTCTAGGATACGATTAAATACAGTTTATCAACATACTTATAGTATTAATCAAACTACTAATCCATTTATAACAACAGAAATAAAAAAATGAAGTTGCATAATTGCAAAAGTTATTCATGAGCACATTGTTGTATCAAATAATCCTACTATTTTAGATGAGGCCAACATTACTTTGACTTTCCTCATGAAGTTCAAAAATTTTCATCATCAACTCCATAAGTTTTCCTTACCAAGAAGTGATTTCTCATTATTCATAATTTATTATTCACCTAAAAAAAAAACCAAAACAAAACAAAAAACAAGCCACAAAAAAAAAAAAAAAATTGAACTGTAATAACTGTAATTCAGGCAGAAGCCTTAAGTGAATGATTATGGAAGCAGTAGTAGAATGCAAAAGGGAAAGGTTTTGAAAGCATAATGGGCAAGTCAGTGCTGAAAGCCAGCGACAGTGGAGCTCCTCTTTCCTTTTGTATTTAATCCCCCCTTTCCATGAGCTGCAAACAGAGCAGTTCTTAGAACCACTGATAGCACGATTTGCCTACAGAAATAACAAGCACATTTCGCAGTTTTACCTGTGTGTATTTATCTGCATAGGTCTATATAAACAAAAGCAATTAAAGGAACAAGGCTATTTTACTGGATAATTTATTTGCAACAAATCATTTCACTAACTCCTTAAAAGGTTATTAAAGCTATTCTAAACTACATATTAATAAAATATGCCAAGAGCACACATGCTTTCTGCGTTTACACAGAACTTCGTACACAGGGATCCTGATGCAGGACTAACAGCTTTGACTTTTGTCATTTTTTTTCCTTTGCTTTCTTCATAAGTATAGATTTACTTATAAAAATCTTAATGGAACTATCACTGCACTATGGAATTAGCATTAACAAAGTCTTTTATACAGTTATAAGGAAAATTGCTTAGTATACTATGTTTACTACAGTATTTTCAAGAAAGGAACCAAACCTTTATTCAGTGGAAATGCTGGGAATGATTCCAACAGAGGAAAAAAAGAAAAAACAAACAAACAAACAAACATTTAAATAATGGCAAATTATACCAGACCACAGGGTTATGATGGACAAATAATAAGTTGAAGACAATAGCAGTCGATCAGGTACTGCAAACCTGAAAGCATTCTTCCCTTGGAAATGGGAAAATTATGCATCAATCAAATTGGTTTTAATATCAGTGTAACATAACTTAAAATCAAATTTCAGAAATAAATTATCTGTGTGGGTCTACTTAACTGCACAGTTAATATTTCAAGGTTTCCTGACTTCACAAGTATAGTCTGGGACCTAATTGCCAGCTTGGGGCTTACACTGGAGCTATGGAGACTCCGTAATATCCGGGATCTCTAGACATCACAAGAGTGAGACAAACACACTGCTGCTTCCAGGCCTGGCACACACTGAGTAGTTGGCACATGCTCAGAAGATTGTTTGAAATTATGGAACTAAAAGTTGTAAACTTGTAAATTGTAAAAATGTTTGGATCGGTAAACAAAAAGCCTACTGTGCCTTTAAAAAATTTTGGGATTTCTAAAATATCAGCGTAGCTTTCCAAGACCTGCAATCTTGATCCCTCAGACAGGACACAAACTGAAACACTAAATTTCATATGCACAAGAATCTCGATGCTTAAGTTTATCATGAAACAAAATGTAAATTATGAATTTCACGTGTCTTTGGGCAATCCAACCCCCACAAATTGTACTCGACTACAGGACTGTACGGTCAAAATGTAGACAATAATTCAATTGGATTGATTGAGAAAGGCTCTAAGTTTATTTTCCCTGTATCATCCAAGTAGAAGGTAATTTTAAAATCCTTCAGGCTGTTCATTTTGAATGATTTTGTCACAAGAAATTAATTTACAGGATTATGGACTTTGCAGAAATGATAGATCTCTAAAGACTTTTTGAGCAGTGAATAATGAACTTTGTCAGCCTCCTCAACACTCTGAATTATTTCGTTTCCTGAAGAATTGAGCCAAGTGGTCGTCTTATCCCTACAGTGAGGTCAAACAACTTCTGATTGGAAGCAGCAAAAATAAAAGAGAAAAACTTCCACTTTCTAACACATAAGAACACAGTGTAAGACCACATCATTGATTCTTTTACAAGAGCACAGTTTGATTTTAATGTCTTGAGCAGTAACTCTTGAGAATTACAAAGAGAAAACCTTTGCTAAAATCTGGCAATGCAAAGCAAGAGGTTCATTTCCTCTCTACACTGAAGAATTATGTTTGAGATCTAAAGGGCGCTGATTTTCTTCATATGTTGAAGCAATCTTAAATTCAAGTTTTCGGTTTTTAAAGGAGAACCTCATCTTTAACACTAAAGACTTCATATGTAAATGCTGTAAAGATGATCATTTGGGGATAATTCTTTTTTTCATTTCATCATAATATTTCTGTATTAAGTGTTCTGCATTAATGCAAAGCAAATAAAATATAATTTGTCTCTGACATAGAGGAACACTTCAGGGAATTTGATAATCATAAGTAGTAAATCCATGGCATTGGCTTAAGCTCCCCTGAACAACTTTGATTGTCCAGTGGTGTTAGCCTAAATCAAAATCAGCACACAGCATGACAGAGGCTAACATCCATCTATATGTATATTTATACCTTTCTCAGAATTTTGCTCCTTCCATTTCCCACTTTACAGCTCTAAAGGTCACCTGTTCAGTATGTTACACTCTATCCATGTTGCCCCAGTACTATCGTGTATTATGAATTCCATGATTCTTTAAAATACATGAATTTATAGCCTCACTTTTGTCCCAGAACCAGCTATGTTTTGATGAATGAGATCTCAGACTAGATAGGTAAATAGAAAAAGGGTGAAGGATGTAAGCTTGCCATGTAAAATTTATTATAAGCACCACAAAACACCAGTGCTGAGAGAAAACAAATTATTGGCCTCTCATGCAGTGACCATGAGAAAGTGATAAATATTTCATTATATCGTACTCATCAGACATTTGAATAGCTCATCTGTCCTATTTATGCCAGCTAAAATGAATTCAACCTATCAGTGGCAAATGCATTTTTAATGTTTCTCTTTACCTTCTGTGGAAGAGGCAGCTAAAAAGTCCATCTTCCACAAGAATTACATTATTTATTTCATTACATACTGTAAACTGTTTATTCTTGAATAGGCTTTTCTTGTTAAAACCAGCCCTTTACATCTTAAGGAAATTTCATCTCCAATGCTCATTCTAGTAACCAGGAAGCAGAAATTACCACAGTTAAGCTACAAAAACATGGTATTTTGATGGGAAAAGTCTGATACTAAACTTTAAAAGCATTTGGAGAGATCCATGGGGACTTGCTCCTTCAGAAAAGAAAAGCCAAGCTGGATAATACAATTTAAACTTCTTAAATGCTTCCTTAACTGGAAAAATTACATTACATTTTTGTGCAACATGGCATCAGTTCTCACACTAAATATTTCTAGTTGTCACATCTATATAATATCATGACTTGTTAAACTGTGCCAATTAAACCATCAAGAAATAAGATATAAGCAATCTGTGATACAGATGTACCTCAAAGTCTTAGGATTTGAAAGGCATCACAATAAGAGGACCACCCTTCTCCTATTGACTATAACAGAATTCCACGAGGTCCCCAAAACTCTGGAACAGCTCATTATTAAGTGGCCAATCAGCAGTCAGTTGATTTGAATTTTTAAACTTTCTACTACTTCTTGAAACCCTACCTTGAAAATATATCCTCCATAGAAGCTGTGCCTTTGAGGAAGGTTCTAAGTGAAAGCAGTCACGTTTTTAAAATGTTGAAGTGTTAGCCCTTCAGCCCTTCCCTTCAGGAGGGATATAAAAAGAAAAGAGAACTTGAACTAGCACCTGTTAACAGCGGAGCTTACAGCATGAGTACAATATACTGGAAGAGTCCCCATATCCAGTAACATGAATAAGCTTTATGCAGCAGCCGAAGATAGACAACTTACAGGCACACACATGTGCTCTCTTCCATGCGCGTATTTCTATGGGGAGCTTGATGTTCACCACTGTGTTCAATTTGAAGGAGGTTTACAGAATTTTTAACATACTTCTCTTGCCAGCATTAATGTGAAACTGGCTATAGGATACTACTGGGAATCTGAAAAGAAGGTTGAAAGCCTATGTGCAAAACTTTTGACTTAAAATTTGGCTCTAAGAGCGTATGAGCAATAGCAACCTCCAGATATGTAACTGTCACTAGTTTTAAAATGCAAACTCAGACATGGAATAGGTGGTAATTCTAAGGGGCTTTTCATAAGAAATACAAGCTTGAAAATCAACTAGCTCATACCAGTTGAATTTGTACCTGTTAACTCTCGAGACATTTGTTTTCCAATTGAGAACAGAACTTTCAAAGACATTCAGGAAGTCCAATAGGACCATGAAGTTATAAGAACCTGTTACAACTCCATCATAGGTAATTGGAAGCCATTATTACCAAACCTCAGTTAAGCTCTTTGAAATACAACAAATACTGTCAACATTCACTTTATGTTGTCCTTGCTATTCTTGACTCCAAGTGCTATGAGCTTAAGGACTTATAATCAAAAAAAATAAGATCAAGAAATTTGAAACTTCTGCTGCTAGGTATCAGTTTACTTACCAGAATTTACCTCTTATTGCCATCATTGAGGCTGTTAGCCGTTCTGTTCCTTATCCTAAATATAAATCTAGCTTTAACATGGCCTTCAGATGGCACTACAAATCAGAAACCAAGACTAAATAACTTAAAAGACATTTATGGAATGGGCAGGGAAACATGAAGAATTCAGTCCTGAAAATATGACAAGCAACAGCTATTTCAAGGTTCACTTTTAGGTTCAGAAGTAGGGAATTCCTTTCATTTCTATACATTTCTGATATCCTTTGACTCGCATTACTAATAATCATCCCTCTGTTGCCATGGTGCGTCCCAGGCTCGCAGTAGTGAACAGGCTCACTGTCTGCACTGACAGTAACAAAGAACGCAGATGGCCACTGCTATTATTTCCACTCCCTCAGTGTGTCCTTGTGCACTTGAAAAAGGGGTCTGAAAAACATCTGTGTGACTCCACCCATGTAATATTGACCACCACAAAAGCTGTTGGAGCAGCAATAGCAACATTGAGCAAAAGGAGTTTCCAAAATTTCTGCCTCCCAATAACAAAAACATACACTTACATGAGAGACAGAAGGTGCCATCAAGGATACTGAAATGAAAAAAATAGGAAAAATATGCTTTGATAACAAACACGTGCTTAGATGAAGCAAACTCAGAGTCAACAGTAACCTGGGGCTGTTGGTAGGGGCTCAGTTCTCTTGTCCTTATTTAACTAAGACTGTCATTGAGACCATGAGTAGGTTAGCACAAAAAAAAAAAAAAAAAAAAAAAAAAAAAAAAAAAAAAAATAGATAGCATTGTGCCAAGAATCATCAGCGCTAAATGAGCTGATTCACCAAAATACAGCAAAGAATCCCTTGTCTTTTCATGCTCCCCAAATCCCAATGAAACTTTCTCTTTCTGAGACTTTTCAAAGGCATTCTGTCTCAAGTGTATCTGGAAATAGGTTTCTCTGGTGGAAGCAGAGTATTTTGGACACCAGTAACAAAGCTCGTCTATCAAGCCTGAAGGATAAGGTTAATAAATAATTATTGTCAATCAAGCAACTTTGAGCTGTCAAAATATTCCTGTGGATGACCAAATATTTAAATATCAGAACAGTTTAATGTTAAAAACTAATTTTGATATGATGTAGAATTTTTACCTTACTGTTTTGTGTTTGAACACTCTGGTTCTGCTCCTCTGCATTTCCCCATGGACCCTAACATTAGCACTGTTTCTTCCTCTTACCTGCTGTATTTTGTGGATGAAAGCACAGGTGTTTCAGCTTCCAATGAAGCTGGTATTAACTTCAATGCCAGTGAAATTAATTATCAAAGCTCAATTTAAAAGTTCTCTTCAAACACTGCAGAACGAGTTTCCATGTGCCTTTGGCATAAATACAACAATTTTCAGGAGAAGTCAAATTCCAAGGCTGCTTGAAAAATAGAATTGAATCAGGGCTTTATAATGACATCTACCAGCAGCTGTAATTATATACAGGCCTGTCTTTCTCCTGTAGAATCCCTCACTTTTGAGGAGCTGTACTAGCTGGACCTTAGCAATATACTAGCCTTCTGAGAGCTTTGTTCAGTAGGTGCCTTTATATTTAAGAAATCAATGATTCTTTTACTAAGAAATTAAGCTACATCAAGACTGGACCAAGAGTTTCTCTTCAATCTATCCAAATGTGTTGATTCTTGTTTCTGACTGACAACGGAAGAAAGCAAAAGAGAGGTAAACAGTCTGAAGTTTTCTTTAATATCTGAAACAGAGACATTATATCCACTATTTGCAGTAGAATTTATGATAGACAAAAGTGGTTTTGAAAGTTATTTTCCTTAAAGAATTGATTTTGCTTCTGATGCTCCATTGCTTTGCATTTATTAGCAAGTGATTTATGAAGGGAAGCAGTTAAATATTAGAAGTTCTGTATTTTTATAGTTCATTTTTCCTCAACAATTCCATATATGCTTTTGCTTTGTTATGAATTCTGAGCTCTGTATTCAGTAATCATTCTTTATGACAACCTAAACATGAGCTGCATTATTTGTGAATTAGAGAACAATTTATTTAAGAATCTCAGAAAATTACTTTTCTTCTAGGCGCTATTTTACAAACTATCCATTTTCTCTTATCTACAATTGCTTCTTCTATGTCACACGAGCCTTAAGAGATATTTTATACAGATGTGAATTGCAGGATTAAAAAAAGTTTCAAAGGAAAGATCTGCCTTTGATTGTCACCAGAAGGAAAATAAAAGCTCTATGAATACTAGGCAATAGCTAAGTAGCAAAACAGGACTTTGCAGAGGGTTACTGCTAGAAATTATTTATATATATATATATATATACACACAAAAAAAAAGAGATGCCTGCAGTCACACAAATCTGGATCTGACAATCAATGCTAAGTTCCTACTTCTGTATGATTCAGGATTGCCCCAACATCCTCCTAAAACATCTTCCAGGAATTTCTACACAGAGATACTTTTCCTATTCATTAGAAGACTTCATCTAGCCCCCAAAGTATTCTTTCAGTTGAATTTTGTGAAAGCTGTTCCTCACATATTGAAGTTAAGTGAGCATTAAAGGCTCAGTTCAAAACTCACATTTCCACTGGAGACACCTGGTGCACAAGTTTAAATAAAATATGGCTACAAAAAGAAAATTCACATTACGCAACAAGAAACACTTGGCAAGCTACACCATACACACACAGCAGCTAAAGAGAAAAATATTTTTACTAGACATTTAATGTGCTAATGTGAAGCAAAGTAAGTAATTAACACTTAAAGTTGATATAATGATTCAGCAGTTCTTTTTCATGTGGCACCCAGGTGCCAAAAAGGCCACTTGAGTTTCTACTGCCTTCTCCTTGCTCATTCTAATGAACACTGCATACAATGGCAAGGAAAACAACGGCTTTTGTAACTCCTCATTAAGAAAGAAGGTGAATTTCAGCATTTCAAGAGCCTGTACCAAAATCTTGGGCAGAAGGCTTTATTAACCTGGAAATAAGGTTGACTTCATCTTTTTCCTCCGTTGCAAATCTGCAAATTTTAGACCACATTTTACATAAATAGTACAGAAATGCAACATGCAGAAGACAACCCACTGGAAGGAGGAAAGACTTCTATCCAGCTGGTCGTTTTTGTGCTAAAAACTAACCCATCTGAAAGCTAGGACCACTGTACTCATCCTGGCTGCTAGCCAGACGAATGCCCTGCCCTCAGCAATTTTCATCCCCTTTGCCACATCCCATCCACTGGCTGAAAGCTGGTTTTGCACAACTCCTCAGCCCTTCCCCTCCACAGGCAGACTCCTCAGCTGGCCTTTTATACCACTTCCCATCTTCTTCAAGCTCTTCCAGGAGCCTAAAGAGCCAGGACAAGGTCTTTTATCTCTATTTTTAACAGAAGTTCAGTGTGCACCAGGTCAGGGATTAATAAGGCTTCAAATGTTCTTCAGAGTCACGTAAATTTCCTCTGACCATGAGACACAATGACTGTGGATCTAATTTATTGATAGTAACTTATTTACAATTCAACTATGGGAAAGAGCTGATTGTAGACCTGAAATAACAGGTTTAACTTAACTCAGCAGTAATATAAATGACAGACTGAATTAAATGGTAGCCCAAAGCATGAAAGCAGGTGCATCAAATTAACATCCAGCAGAAAAACAGAATGAAGGCAATTAGCACATGGGGAGGCAGATGGACAAACTGACAGAAAATTGCAAAACCCAAGTTGCACTGCATTAGATTCCCTCTGGATTACGAGAATCTAGGGCACAACAACCGCATAGTGAATATTACCCTCAGCTCAAGCAACTCAATGAGTAAACTTTTCTCCCACAAAAGTACTCGTTTAGTAGGGAGCGTGTGTTTGCTGCTGTAAAGATGCTACAAAGGCCTTATACACCCTTAAAGACTGGTATGCATAAACTGTACCGGAACCTATTGAATAGATCAGGAATCTTGTTTTGGAAATTTATAACCAAGTTATAACCACATTCACCAGAAAGTCTGGTCTGTGACTCCTGTCTGTGTTTTTGGAGCCAAACCTTTTCACAGGCTCCTCGGTGACATTTAATTGGAAGGCTGGGTGGTACATTCAGCCTCATGTCAGCAAAATGCCTTGGGTAAACAGCAATAAGCAAACTTCAATGGGTTTATTTACCACACAGTTAATAACTTGGGTGAACTATTTGTCTTGGGTCTAATATTTATTTTGGCAGAAAACTTGGTACACATGCTTTATTCTTTTTGACTCTTATATGTACGTAAATTTTAGAAATATCCGTTGACAAATAGCAAAGTTCAGAACCTTCTCCTGAAAATAAACACTGCTCTATTGCTTTTGTATCAAAATGTTACTAAGCACTGAATTCACTCAAGGTTCTCTCACTGTCTCATGCTTGCATCCTTCACTTCTTTTAAACAAATGGTAACACTCTCAAGAGAACATGTACCACACTGAATTACTTTATTTTCAATAAAATGCAGCAGTGGTACTATAGTAACTGTCTTCACCATGATTAATGTAGGAAACATTTTGAAAGCATGTTATTATTACTCGAAATTACATTTTGGTTGAATTAATTTTTATGCACGATTGCTAAGATATAGAGAGTTCTGAACTGCTAATTGTAACATTCATACTTGTGAGATAAGATGAGATTTGAGGAACAAGTACATGCTGCTGAAAGATTTTTAGTTTGAGAATTTGCAAACTAAAAGAAAGGCTACAACACATTGTAAAAGTCAGCCTGCAGGCTATCAAACCAAAAGATTATCATGCCAATGATGTCCTTAAAGACTTCTGTTAAACTCCAAGGACATAATGTATTTCCAGCTGAATGCTGTAACAGAAAATAATTTTGTTCTGCACTTATATGCTGTTTTCCCTCTTATCACTAATGTTAAATCTTCTCTTTTCATCCAACTGTATTATCTGGTTCACAGGCAAAGTAATGCACTTACTCATGAAATTATGATAGATTAAGATGTGCTGGGATTATCCATCAGATAACACAGAGGAATCTGTGCAGCAGTTCCCGCTGTAGATTTTGCAGATTGCTTTAATGACGCCTTTGGAAACCCTTCTCTTCAGCCCATACATTCCCCAGTAAACATGTGTTGCATATACAGAGAAGTATACAAATGTGACTGAAAAAGAATATGGAAAAAACATTAGACTTCCTCTTGTGTACTTTCCACACCTGTAAACACTTGATCCTACAGAAGACAGACCTGGAGATGGAAGGAAGCAAAACTATGGGCATATCAAGGACCAGCTCTCTCCTCCTCTAGTGAGAGAGGAAGCACACAGGCAGGCATGGAAAGTTTGATAAACAGAAAGGCACATTTGCCCCAGTCTTTCCTAGTAACAGCCAGACTAAAGTAGCGAGAAGAAATAACTTTCCTTTTGTAAACAGCTGTAACACAATTACAATTTCCATGCAAGGATTAAAGCTTGAGAGAATTGAGAAAGACTCAATTCTAATAAAACAATGGATGTTGCATCTGAACTTCATATTGCTGCACAAAATTTCCTTTCAATAACACTCAATTAATTTTCTGACTATTTGGACCACAGTAGTCCTAAAATCCTAAATACCAATATCGGAAACCTGAACTGCAGAGTCAAACACCTTTGAGTTCAGATAACTAGCATTACCACAGTTGTGAAGTGTATATACAAAAAAATAATTGATAAGTGTTTCAGAATACAAAATTAATTAAGTGTAGAATATTCATAGATAAATCAGGGAAAGAAAAAAAAATTAACCTTAAAAAATATTCAGTTGCTGCAAATAGTCCTTTCTCTGTACGTACGACTCCACATTCTCAAACTTGCACTCTAATTATTCCATGCTTCAATATCCCAAAGGCAATTATGCATTTTTCAAAAGTTATTGGATAGTAACCAGTACTTTCAACAAGACTTCCAGACAAAGCCTACCCATGCCTTATTTATTAATGGCACCTACTTTGATTTATATTGTATGCATTCAGCAAAGAAACAGACTGTCTCTTGTGGAAAGCAAGCTCCCTCATTTAGCAGATGAAGATATTTCACCCTCAACCTAAACAGAGTTACTGCGAGGTCATCAACAGTCAAAGAAAAGTGGTTATAACCTTGTAGAGAAAACAAAAAGATGAATCATGAAAAGAGGAAGCTGAGAAGAGGGAGTAAGTATGGATTGCTCAGAAATGTACAAAGTTGCTAGTACCACGGTGCACTTATGTGCACAATAGTAGGAGCAGCACTGTCACCCCGTCAAGAGGTAGTTCTACTTGCACCTCACTTCTCTGCCCCTTGATTTCAGTGAGCACAAATCCAAATTTACCATTTGCCATTCTCTCAAACAATTGTCCCTCTTCCTTATTGTGGCTCTCCTATGTACTTGGGGGAACAAGGAAACTCACAATTACCTCCTCCATCTGCTAATAATTTTGCTAGATAAGATCCTTCCAGGCTGTGCTTTCTATAGCCTAGAGTTTTTCTTTCCTGCCAGTTCAGGCTTCTGTCTACACTCAGAAAATATTCTTTCATAAACTGCAATGAGACTTTAGCTTGAGGAAAAAAGAGGATTTTAAAACCACAAGGAAACTGAAATTCATGTTGCTTTTCATGAGAAGTGAATTGGTCATTCTGCCTGCTTTAGAAACCACTCAAATATAGTGAATCAATTTGTGTAGTTACAGAAGAAAACAAAATTATTTAAAAGGAAAGTAAGAGTGTTGTAAAGGGAGAAAGAAGGAAAAAAAAAAAACCAACAAATGTAAAAATACATTACTGGTATCCATCTGATGGTACCTAACTTATTGGAGACCTTTTTAGGCTTAATACACACCACTGATTTCTTTTTAGGCTGAAATACTCTGTGCACTTGAAACATTTATCTTCAAATCTCCATTTACAGAATATGGCAGCACAAAATAATTTGAGGAAAACCTCAAAGATATCTTACCTTGTTAGTCAACTAAAAATCTTTTTTATTAAAAACAAAACCAACACTTTTTTGGCTTAGGGTGCTTATACTGCTTTATACTACTGGAATACATTAAGGGGTAGCTACCTTGAAAAATACCATTGATCCAGCTTGGATCCTCAAAATATTATAGAGGCATTTGCCCAAACAGCACATTCAGAATGAGAAAAACCTCAAGTTCTGCATTGTTCATTGAAGACTTACCTAAAAAGTTACTGGGCTGAATTCACACATCAGAAGGATGTATGAGATGTTACCTTGAGGTCAGGGACAAGACTCAAGAATAGAAAGAAGTTAACTCTAAAATGCTTTAGGTATTACCTGGAAGCCAAGTCATTGATATTGATTTAGAAAACTAAAAAAACATATAGAGACAAGTTGAAATAAGGTCAAGTTGGATGGGGCTCTGAGCAATCTGATCTGGTTGAAGATATCCTTGCTCGTTGCAAGGCAGTTGGACTAGACGACTTTTCAACGTCCCTCCCAAGTCAAACTATTCTATAATTCTATGAATCCTCCCCTTACAAAAATGAAGGCTGAGATGGAATATGATTG
This sequence comes from Tetrax tetrax, assembly GCA_009806455.1. Classification (NCBI taxonomy): domain Eukaryota; kingdom Metazoa; phylum Chordata; class Aves; order Otidiformes; family Otididae; genus Tetrax; species Tetrax tetrax. Next base: position 16,824 of record WHYT01015768.1, read on the forward strand.
TATTTTATAAAATAATGAAGGTGCAAGATAGAGACCAGTTTTGGCACTGATATTTTCAGATGTCAATTGAAAGAATATTCATCCTTGGAAATAGTCAAAACTTGATGGACAAGGCCCCGAGCAGCCTGATCTAAGCTGGCCCTGCTCCAAGTGGGAACTTAACCAGATGACCTCCAGGGATCCCTTCCAGTTAACTATTCTAGAATTTTATTTTAAGGTCTCCAAGTATTAAAGTCAATGGTTTTTAGAAGGACGCAATGAGGATGAGAACTTCATTGCATCAAAACAGTATGGTAAATTCAGGAAAAGGACTGTAGATGATAGTGCCATCAATAGCAACAAGCACGACTCAATAGCCAAGAAAGTCTCTTTTGTATTCCTAAAAAAGTTGTTGAAAAACCAATTCCAGAACAGCAGATATTATTATCCAATAGACTTAAGCATTTCACTGCTCTCTGGCCTAAATTTCTTTCGATTCAATTGAATTACTCGCATTAGTAACTGGCATTTCAAAGGAAGACTTTCCACACTAATGCTCTATGTCACTATGATTAGTTTAGCTTTTACACTTTAAAAAGTCTGCTTTTTGTCTGGAAAAATGTAAATGCTAACTTAACAGCTAATACCTGTAAGGCAAGGAAAAATAGTAAATGGTAAGATATTAGTGTCTGGACAGATGCTATTGAGGAGTTCATCTTAAATCACTGCAAAGCCAATGTATTTCATGCCTATAATTGCTGCTCAAAGTTCACGGTGGCATTTTGCTGATGTGCCTAAAATAGTCTTCATGGGCGCTGTTAAAGTTGATTTGACTGCAGTTAAGGTATAAGGAGCAATGATCCAGCTGAACGCCTGTCCGAATCATTTTGATAAGTGTACAGCCTGCGCAGAAACTTCTTAATTGCTCCAATATTCTTCAGTTGTTCCCGAGAATCTCAAAGAGTTGTATTCATAGAGTCTATAAAAAAGGTCATCAGTCATAAGGTATGAGAAATTTATGTTTTGCTTGCTTAACAAAATACATTTTAAAGAAAGTAAAATCAGTTAATAAGAATTTAAGGAGGTTATGATGTTCCCTTTCCTATTAGCAAATTTGGAATGTGAATCATCTAGTACCTGTATTACAGAGGAGTCATTTGGTTAGTGCCAAACCTTGCTTTTACCTTATTCTTGCTTTGCAACAGAATTCCTATTTAATTGTAATAATAGGAGTAAATAGAGCCACAGTAATTAAAACTTGTGATTTACTGAAAGGGGCAGATAACCTGGTTAAGCATGAGACAGGATGTCAGAAAATCCCATATGCTGGTCCTGGACTTGCCACTGACTCAAGCAGATTTGGACAAGTCATTTAGTAGTTTTAAGGTTTTGACTAGCCATAAAAGAACACAGCCCGTGTATAGCAGTATAGCAGTATGCAGTACGTCTATAGAGGTCTGAAAACAGAGCAACTTCATGGCATTAAGGATGCTCTCATAACCACCACATGACCAAGGTAAAACTAGCTCTTAAGCTGGGGGCACAAAGAAAGATAAGCCTAGGTGCATGTCACTTTGTCCTAGCTACAATCCAAATGTAGTGTGAAGACAGTGACAAAAAAGCCAGAGGGCTGACTTTGTTTCACTGGTCAGTTCCTTTGCTTTGGAATAATCTTAATGCATAAGGCAGCACTTTCATCCCGTGAGAGATACCAGGTCTGAATTTAACCCTTTTTATCTCATATGGTATACATTTCAGATCATATCAAGGTTGCCATAGTAACAAGATTTGTATTGAATGACAGAAAATTCAGAAAATATGATGTATGAATCCTGCATAATTTTTTGACACTAAATATTCGTTGCCTGAGGCCTATATCACTTAAAATTTACACATTTTTGCAAAGAAAAAAATTGAAACCTTGATAAAACACTTAAAATTTTAGAGAATGTTCACATTTTTTTTCCTACTTGCTGCTTTTAGAAATACTTATTTTTTTATACCATCTCCAATTAGGAAGCTGGCCCTGGTTCTGCCAGTGGGAATTTTAAACAGAGAGAAATTTGTGATTTATGTAAAAACAAAAAAAAAAAATCCAAAAAAAAACCCCCAAAAAACCATTAACCTCTACCATCCCACTTCCCCTTTATATTTGCCCTTCCAGTTCACTGTTGCATTTTAAGAACTTCTGAGATGTTATCTCCAGAGACTCTGGTTTTAGCATTATTCTATTAATGAACATTAAGTAGACCTAAAGTGAAAACTTTCATTATATTTCCTTTGTTACAAATATTTTCGTATGTGCAGTTACAATGTTTCAACCTCAATGCCTTTCTTTACAAACCAAAAACATACCAACAAGTTCTTTCCGCTAGTCTTTATTTGATATAGTAACAGATGGATCTCAAACTGTGGAAAGACACCCACTGACTTCAAATCTGTAAAGTTTTAAAGTGCATCTGTAATGTGCCAATCCCCACTGCTTTCCACATTCCCATGGAAAATTATGAAGGAGAGGATTTTAGGCCCCCGATATAAGCATCCTGAAAAGTCTCCCTTTCAGCTGTAGCATTTCTTCTCTAAAATGAGAGAGAAGAGGTACCTGCCCATTTCCACTTCTCCAGCTGCCGACTGCAGTTATGAAAACAGAGATCGTGTGGGGAGGTGCAGCCCTGACCTGACGGTACTGCACCTACACTGCGTTATTCCTCACCAACACAAAAATCGGCCCCGTTAAAGACCTTATATTCTCCCTCCCCATTTGCTTCTCCGTCAGCATCTGGCACCATGAGAAAACCCACAGCACTACACGTCAAAATTCCTGTAACTCAAAAGAGCAACTGCTGGGATTTTGGGAAAGGAACTCATCTCATGTTTGAATATGAATACATGAAAAGCTTCAGCATTACAAGTGATTAACATTGTGGTTTATATGTGAAAAACTGGAGTGTTCCCCTTAATACCTGTATATGTTTACCAGCAGTTCTTCTTATGTGCGTTTCAGACACTGACTCGTCTAAAAACATTGACACTGGAAGAGAATAACCAACACTTCTAGAATGCATACATTTCCACAACTATGGGATCACATTTACTAGATGACAAACTATGAAACAGTCTCAAGTTCTTCCTCTCAGGAGGAACATGAAAGTCTCTCCCATTACACAATCAGTTCTAACTAATTAGTATTACTTCATGTCTCCTTGCACTGCAGATGTAACAGGCTGTGTGTTTTTCTATTAAACTTAGCAAATATCTACAGAGTTTTCCTCAAAAGACACTATTTCATTTGTTTCATATTCAGGACAGGAGCTATTTTTTGAAGAAGTATCCTCAAAGCCACTCTTAGAACTGGTTTTATTGTTCTTTAGACTTCAAATCTCCTCAGAAGCATTGTGAAATAGCACAAGAGAAAGACATTTTCTTATCTATAAAGAAATTCTACTGAATAGGACATTTGGTGCATTTTTGTTCCTCTGGACACACTAAAAAACAGAATTCTGTAACTGGAACAGATTCAAAGCAGTTCTCTTTATACAGAGACTAGATAAAAATTATGCATATCTGGAACGTCTGCTGCAACAATTGTTTCGGCAATTAAGGAGTTGAAGAATTTGCTGTAGTCATTGACAGCTAGGAATAACAGACACACAACATGCCTTCCCGTTCCTTACAGCTGTTATCACATATCACTGGGTGACAGCAGCTCCATTACTTGCTGTGATTCAGGATTATCATATTGCTGGCACGTGCAAGCAGTTTTTCAAATTCTACTCTGTTACAAGTCTTTGATAATTTTTGCAAAAATTTGGATTCTTCTGCACATTTTTATAATAATAATATACTGAAGTCCTATTTCTACTTGGAAAATATTATATTAGTAAGATAAATTATATGGAGATGAACATCCAGACATTTGCCATGCAAGGCTAAGAATTAATTATTAAAATGATGGAAGTCAAGATCACACCTAAGGTACACTCTTGCTTCTTTTCATGAGTTAATTTTAAGGACTGCAAGTTGGAATTTTTGATGACCTGTGCTCCAGCTGACTGATGTTCTCTTACATGAGTTATTTCCACTGTATTCTAGATACCAAGTAGTCCTCAAAGTACTTTTCCCAGCAATATTAAAGAAGTGTTCACATACCCACCAAGATTAAGCTGATGGAAACAAGGATCACAGATACAGGGAGTTCAGTTTTGGTTCCATGATAGGACAAAATATTCTAGAGTATCAGAATATCTCCCAGTTTTCAAGTGAGTATACCTTTCCTCTCAGCTGTGTAGGAACACAGAAATAAGCTATTCTGAGCTTCCCTTTCCCTAGCAAACATTTCTGCTTCAGAGCATTTTTGTATCTTGGCCTATGCTGTTCACAGGAGGCACTATTTTTAACTTTACAAACAAATAATTACATTTTTTAAAAAGCTCTTTAAAATATTATACTAGATATAAATGGGTTGAACTTTGCCTCTTGGCTGATCGAGAATGTCACCTAATTAAACAGTTTTGTGTTACTGCCACAGGCTTGGCAAGAAATGAAACGAACAAATACCAAGCAATTGTATTTCTATAAATTGCATGACACTGTTGACTTCCCTGCATTTAAAGAAAGACGTCATTGCTCAAAACAGAGGCAGAAAAGATTTTCTTTGGATGAATGAAATTTCACATTCCGCACCAGAAGAAGTAATGTCAGGCATAGTTGGTAGAAGGTGATCTGTGTATAAAGGTGTGTGAAGCCACATTCTGAGGGAGATATAAAAATTCTGCCAATTAATATTTTAAACTTTTCTATGTAGACGGCAGTTTAACTCAGGGATCGGTGCCAAATAATTTCAATATATTGCAGGAAAACATGAATAGATGAAGAGTGGAGAACAGCAGCAGCGAAAAATAGAAACGGATCCCACTATCAACGAAAAAGCCAAAAGAGTTGAGAACAGAGAAAACTAATTCATTGATGTTCTCTTAACCTGGATAATGCATGGTGAGAACAAAAAAAAAAAAAAAAAAAAAAAAAAAAAAAAAAAAAAGAAAAACTTGCATTGCTAGACATGCTGAAAAGCTTACTTGCAGAGGAAACACCCAGTGAGTTCAAGGGCTATTTCAGCTCTATGTCTATGGACATCTACACATCAGTTTGAATCTCCAATTAGCCACACCAGGTTTTTGAATGCTCTATACCTACAGGGCCTTGCCCACAATCTCATGCAATATTGAGACAGTATCTCATAATGCTCTTTTTTATATCACATCTACATATGCAGCATATGGTGGTTCTAATCTAGTTTTTGAATTTTCAAAACATTGGGGCTTACTCCCTTAAGAATGATCCATATTAATCTTCACTTGTGCTCTTAATTCTTATGATAACAGAAAGACATAACTGAACAAACCTCTAATGCATGTTCTGTGTTTAAAATAATATATACTTTTTTTCCTTTCATTAACAGCATCACACAAATGTTTTGAAAACTTGAATAGCATGTTTTTATGTATTCTTACCATAGTACTTCAAAAGAAACATTCAAGTTCTCAGTATGGTTAAGACAGTATCTTGTATTTAAAAACTGTAATTGGGCAGAGACATTTGGCATAAAGATATATCTGCCCCCAGGTAAAATATTACACACTGCATTAACAAGAAAAACTATAGCACTGGTTATCTGGCTTTTACCAATCTGCTGCAAATAGTAGCTTAGCTTGTCAAAATCATAAATATGTATTGTGTTCCAGAAGCAACTTCAAAAATTCTTATTGTAGTAAAGAAAACACTTCACAATCAATGCACATTAAGCTGCATTGTTTTCTAAGGCTGAACATTTCAACAAATGCTACCCACGGGAAGGAGGCAGCCTCACATGTTCTAGTAGACAAAAAGGGAAAGCCAAGCCAATAGAACCCATGAAAACACTCTCTGCACTTACGATTTGTAAACAAACACCAACACATTCCTTTGGTCTGAGTGCTTGATCAAACAATGCTAACACCTGAATCGCTGTCCTGTTGGAGATGTATGCATCTGAAGCACGGCTGGAGGAGAAAAAAAATGTGAATTAACTCTTTCAAGTCTGCAGTCATTCCAGTGCTAGCAAAGGTTCCTGCCTTTGCAAGATGGCCGTATCTCCTAGATATGAGATCTGTGTGTAGCTTGATACACTCAAGTAATCTCAACACCTCTGCAGCAGCCCTGACAGTGAAGTGCCAACAGATCTGAGGTGTCAGACGTTACTGCGCCTGCATCTCACCTGAAATCTTCCCTCCTGTTATGGAGAATCCCCTGCAGAGGTGCATTGTGCAGGGATAATCTCCTGCTGCAAAGCCCAGCCAACCTTGGCTTCCCCTCCTCAGCCCACCCTTCCTGTCCTCCCCGTGCATCGGTACCGCCTATCCTCAAGGGAAGGGCTGTGATAAAACACTGCAGATATACAGAAACGAATGCAGCGGTGGCCAAACTTACTAGCAATGTTAGCATGTTCTATTTTCTCAAAACCAAGCATTTTAAACAATGTTATAATATTATGTTAATAGTGTTGTTATTATTATTGCTTTAGTTAATTCTCTAGTTAACTCATGCTTCAGTCAAGTCAAAATTTTACTTCATAATTAGAGTATTCTCTTCTGCCTATTAACCTCTTAACATTTTTGCAAGCAGTTAAATACAAACAATCTATTCTTTCTTTGTAATTAGGAGGAATTTTCATTTCAGTCTCACATTGAGAGAAGTAGAAGTAGCTTCACATGGAACAGCCTGCTGCTCCGGCACAGCAGTAAAGTCTCACGACAGATCTTTTGCAAAAACACCAGTAAGTGATCTCAGTATTTACCAACACTCACAAACACGTGTTTTTTACATGAAGGAGTCAGCAAATGAAGTTATTTCTCACCATTTACTACAAAGGTCACAGAACATTGCAGAGGTTTACAGGCACTACAGATTGAACCTCCATCGTGCTGGCTGTAGAGAAGACAATGGATTTCCCTCAAAAAAAAACCTTTATCAAATGCCTGAGAAGTGCATCAAATAATAAAATCATTCCTCTTACTTGCACTGGATAAGTAAAAAGAGAGAAGAAACTATATTACATGATCAATCATTACCCATCACCATTTGCAGCAAACCCCTTCCACAATCAACAGAATTAGAACAAAATAAACTGCAAACTTTGTTGAGTAAATTATACTACCAAATGAAATCATTTTGATCTTTTTGTGGACATTCTAGAAATGGAAAATAATTTATTCCCTAATGTCCTTGAATGATGAATATTTGGATTTATTTCAGAAGGAATCAAAAGAGTCAGAGAGTCTGTGAATGTAATGAATTTTGTTGCTGATACTGGCTAGCAGTGCAAATGGATCTATCGTATTCTTGCCCATTAATGCTAATGCATGTGCATTGAAAAGAGAATGTAATCCATAATATATGCACAAAATCTGCATTATTGTTGGTACAAGAGTTATGCTTGTCCTTGGGCTTCAGTAATATTCACTGCTGGTGCTCTTTTGTTTAATAAAAGCTTCATTATTTTTCCTTTTAATTGAATATTTATACTTTAGAGCAGCCTAAGTAAGACCATTTTCAACTGAATTTTTGTTGTAACTCAATCATCCTCCTGTTTATATCTCTTTAGGGATGAGTGAATCTGCCTCCAAAACTTAATAGGAGCCAAATATGACTGCCTTTGAAGGTTCAAAAAAGCTGAAAAACTTCTCTTATGAAATAATTTTCTAATTTCTTCACTTCCTCAGCCTTGCACAAAAGATACAAATATCTTGCCAAAGGACTTGATTTCCAAGAATACCCCTTTCCAGAAGAGCAAAACTCACTGATGTCAGCTGGGCCAAGATCCTACTCCTTAAAATTCTCCTTAAAACAGATTACAAATTATTAATTTAAACCCCCCAAAAAAAGAGATTTACAAACTATATTTCAAGATTGAGGGTTAGATAGATACTGCACTAGGCATTCAGGTGTTTCCTTTATTATTTTTTGTGTTACCTGTTGTATGTACTATATCATTTTTCATTGGTACAGCTGTCACAGGGGTTGCCAGTTTAAGGTTTAGTAGGATTGTTTTCTCTGTAGAATTAGGCTGCATTTGCTAAAGTTAATCCTTCTATGGGAGATATTCCATTCACATCTGTCTGTTGTAACTGCACAGGTGATTAAATAGGGAAGCAGAGTTTCTGGAAGAACTGAGCCATTTATAGAAACATGAATATCCACGCTATCAGTTTCAAACCTGCAGCAATAAAGCTATAGCCCTAGTTGTTGCCTCACAGATATAAAAATGACAGACATATGCATTCCACAAGCACATTTCTAGCTTGTCCTATCCCTGCTGCAGCCACCAGAGCTCCACCTTCAACTGCAAACTGCAGTGCTCTGTCACGGTATCCAGACAGGACTTGTACGAGAGTCAAATTTGCTCTTCCAGGAAAGCTTAGCCAGGATTAACAGAACCAGTAAGTTTTGCTTAAAACAAAACAAAACAAAAAAGAAGGAAAAAACTAAACAAAAAATTCAAGAATAACAGCTCAGATAAAAAGGGAGAGACCATTTTTAAGATCTGGGAATATGGAAAATATCAAGTCTTATTACACCTTCAAGCTTTCCTCTGCCACAAATATACTATTATTTAGTAATTAGAGCTGAATTTCTTACCCAATTCAATGACTCCAGGAACTGGAGCATTAAAAACTACCGGTCCTCTAAATGCTATCTTTTTTTTTCCCCACATGTACTCCCATCTGTTGGTACAAGCAACATTGAGATGTTCTCCAGCATACCCCTGCCTTGCTCAGGGCAAACCCAACCCGTGAGTATAGCATTAGCCATGGCCTTTGCTGCTCCTGTTTTATAGAGAGAAAACGAGCAGCTATTTCTAGTACCCGAATGGAGACTCTGCACTAAACTGGAAACGCCACAGAAATGAGGCATTAGTCTCAAGAAATAAAGAATTTAAAAATACTCCCTCACTACTGGCAATTTACAGAAAGTAAGCAAAAATCTGTGCTTGTTCTTCCTGCTTTGTCAGGCCTACTAATTACAAATGGGATCTCTACAGTCCACAGCAACCTTTCCATTCTATCAGAGCCTCCACGCTAAGGTGGGAATGCGTTTTGGCTTGTTAGAGTCTCATTTTCCATTCCTTATTCTTTTGCAAGAGGAAACTGTTTTTTTTTTTTCCACAAAAA
>WHYT01015768.1:56270-93475 GCA_009806455.1 Tetrax tetrax
TCAGTCTAACTAGAAAGATCAGAAGAATCATAACAGATCTATATTTAGAGCAAAACATTCACCCGATCTCTCTGTGGGCCTGATCCAACCACTATTTGAAATCAACACAATCCTTCCTACCGACTCTGTGGACTTTGCATCAGGCTCTGTTGCTCTCTATAATCACAAGTAACCACTTCTGCAAAATGAGTAACACATCCTAAGAGAAAAAGGCTTAAAGCAACTGAACCTTTAAATAGATAAATAAATTGAGATACCAGCAGCAGGGATGGAGTTGGCACCTGCAGAAACAGCAATCAAGGGTATGGCTGACCAGCTAGTAAATGAATTCAGAACTATGCCAGAACAAACTTGGGGACAAATCTAAAGCTATTCCTGCAATTGGGCAAATTGCCATAATTTCTGTACTTACCCACCTGGTGATTTAAATTCCTGTTAAATATTATTTGAAGACAACATACACCAGTCCCAGCTGGTGCTATTCTTCCAGTACTAACTTCCTTATCACAGAATGTCCTCTCAGAGAGGAACACAGTATGAGAAGGCATTTAAGCAAGGTCTGTAAAGCTCTCCTAAACAAGAAATTTAAATCCAAAGCAGATGACTGGAAATATGAAAAAAGGGAGAAGGGAAAAAAGGACCAAATTTGGCCCAATTTCAGGAAAGCATGCAAGAACGGGCACTAAACATCTCTGCTATTTCCTGAAAAGCCTTCAAGGTACAAGTGCTAACAAAACAAAAGAGGGAAGTGGAAAGGAAGAACATAGAACTAGAGCAAAACATAGAAGGAAATGGAAAGAGAAAAATGAAATAACAGCAAAATAAAAAAGTGGGGTGCAGAACAGTGATAAGAGTCAGCAGAGAACAAAGCTAAGCAGAGAAGAAATCAGTAAAGCAGTGGCTTAGAGGGCAGCTTCCCTTCACACTGTTGCTTTAGCCTCTTTTTACAAAGTGCTTGGCCTCATTTGTCATGGACCAGGAGTTGTGGACAAGTTGCTATTAGAATGAACAGTAAACAGGGTTTACACAGCTCTAGCTTAGATTCTGATACTCTTTTCAAAACCTTCCCCAAACCTATTGTACCATTTCAGAACAAGCCTGAAACATTTTTTATTCCAGGTAAAAAAAACAGTGCAGAATTTTTTTTTTTTTTTTTTAGGATAAAGAATTCCCAAATATTCACCCCTCCATGCTTCAGTGTCATCATTGCTTTGAACAGGCTTTGAAATTCAGGGAGAATCCTCATTCTTAAGTTTCATTTCTAATTGCCTTTACTCTTGCTATTCTGCTTAATGAAGGAGAGCTCTGCAAAGCTTTTCTTTGTGATTTTTTTTTTTTTTTAAATACACTTTCCTTTTATGTATACCATCTCAAAGCTTGTCAAAAAGTTAGTACCTACTGGACACCTTTCAATATCAATAATTCAAAATACCACATAGAGCTTGTGGCTATACATAGATTCCTCAGATCACCACTCTCACTGCGTAAGGCAGTGTTGGACTGCTCACAAGACGGAGTGGGAGGCTTTATTTTAAAGCAAACATTGCCTGCAGTAAGGATGTTTGTACACAGCAATAACTTGCCAGTGTTTAAGGCCAGAAGCATTCCTAACACCCACTTATACATACTCAAAGATACCTTTTTTTGCCTAGAAACTATACTTTATGATAGAAAACTTCTTCCCCTTCAAATAATTATGTCCAGATATGATACCAGGTAGATCAAATTGAGCCATCCATCCCAGAGTGACTATATACATATTCACATCCGCTAACAGTGCATCACATATCCACAGACACTCTAAAGTTGCTGCCCTGACATCTGATGCTGTCTGCTCTTCTTTTGCTGTCCTTGAGCTCAGGGCACAGGGACAGAATGGCAGAATTGTGTGAATTCAGCACCACAGTTAATTTATGGGCACTATGCCTTTGCCATTTTAAGTGGTCAGAAGTACAATGTTGCAGGCTAAATTTCCCCCTAAACAGTAGAAAATAAAGATGCCTTTCTATGGCACTTAAAAAAAATAGTCTGCTTCTGCAGGCAGAATTTTAGGGGTAAGTGCTGAACAACATATGTATTTTATTTATTTACAATGGATTATCTAAATAGTCAATTAAAGCTTAGAGGAGGTCAAGTGAAAACCTTTATACTGCCAATCTACACTCCAATACCAACCACAGTTAATGTCAGGATTTGAAAATAAAAATCACAAACCCAGGAAAACAAAAGCATCTGAAAGCCATTCTTCACAAAACATTGGTTGAGATTTGTGGTATTGTTATGTGATCAAAACTTTGCATTCTAAGCTACACAGTCAACATATAAGATCTGGTGAGCCACATTCCTTTACTTCAGGTACAGTGTATTTTTGAGCAACTGGTGCATACTGAGAATAGGTTGTGTTAAGTGCCTGAATATCTGAAAAAAAGGAAGAGATCTTAATATCATTCCCCAACCAAAACTGAAACAACTGTATGCTGTCAAGTCAGCAGTGAAATATAAATACAGTGCACAGGACTAACCTTCTCTCTGACTTCTTGTGATATCATTATGAGTGATGCATTTTTAGCTTTATATCAGGAGACGACATCTCAACATCCTTTGGTATTTTACTGCTGTGCTGACTAACAAAATAGAGCATGTGACCCATTTCATTTTCTGGTTCATCAGTTTTATGTTCTTATTTACTTGCCATACGTTTTAAATCTGATGGTACCCAACACAGGCAGCTCAGAATATGCTGTATTTAAAACATACCAGCTGATAGTATCTTTGGTTTCATAAAAGTCTATTTTCAAAAAATTAGCTGTGTATGTGCTTATGTTTTTCATGCATAACGTAATCAATCTAACAAAGGAGAAGCAATCAAGATAGAACGACAGATTCTTCTTCATTTTCTCACTTGGGGAAACACCCCATTCTGCCCCTGCAAAAGTTTATTTTGTATACTCTGCTGGAACAGGCATGGACTTTTATTTCCTTGCCGCAAAACTTGACAATACAGTGACCCCACAGAGAGGGCCAGATGCTCAGCTAGTACAGAACGACAGAAGCCCATCGATCTTCACATGCAAGTGTGTGTATCTAATGGCACTCCTAGGTTCTACCAAGGAGAGACAAAGTCTCCAGCATGTTCCACCAAACTCTGCTTTTGCTCACCCTGTGATTTCAAATGATGCTAGGGACCCTTAACTGCTCTATTGCTTTGCAGTAAATGACAAATAAGAATCTTTTCAGTTTGCCACTATCATAACTTGAATAATTTTATTTCATCTACCAGAGAAATTGTCACATCAACTGCTAGACTTCTTACTGCTTAGCAGGGTCCTTCTGCGAGTGGCTGACAACATACTATTAAGTTACCAAAGAGGCAAGTTACTCATGTAACTTTCAAAGGGGAAAGAACAGTATCTAGTAACTGGGGTTTGTTCTTCTCACTGAAATAGTTAACATGTTGCAGATGCACTAAAATAATGAAGTTCAATCCAAACGACCATTTCCTGCTATCAGTCGTTTGGACCTGGGAATAACTACCACACCAGTCAGAAAAATCTCCTACTACCTGTAGATAAACTGTAAATTTTAAAGTACTGGGGTTTCATAAAATAAATTTTTAAAAAAATTAATAAAAAATTATTAAATAAAAGTTATAACTGTACTTCAAAATTGTGGAGTTTTTTAAATTAAAGATTTTATTATTTATCCATGGTTAGGCTTCTTTTTCTATATAATATATATTTTTTAGAATGTAAGAGAAAAGTGTGTATTCAAACAATCACCATCCTGTCTAGATTAGCTGATTAACTGAAAGCCTTTGTTCCACGTGAATTTAATATGTCGAAATTGTTTACTTTATCTGCTCTATATAATAAAGTGGTGCTTTGCTGCTCCTGAGCAGCCCAATTACCACTTGGATTGCCTCAAAATTCAGTTCTTCATACATATGGCTCAGCTGCCCTCTTAAGAATTTTTTCATACTCAACTTGTGGCTCTTAAACAAGGGGTGGTGTACGATGTGTCTAAAGCAAGTTTAATCTGCCTTTCTCTTTCTGTCTTTTCTAAGCTTACAACTACACAGAGTTACAGCCTGGGAAACAGAGGCAAACAGGAGCAAAGATGTGAGAAGCTGAAACGCAGAGGAGACAAAGCCACTACTAGAGCAAGTAAGAGATGCCAGGGCAGCTCTAAAATAGGTGAGAATCACTGCAGCAGAACTGTACTGCAGTACAGGTCAATCTTCTCCAGATCAGCAGTGAGGGCCACTGTAGCTCAACACATTCTTCCCTCCCCATATTCATATTGTCAGCATAGGCAACACTCACTAGACACAGCTCCAGCTCCACTCCCCCCAGATGCTTTCCAGCAGTAACCCTAAAACCATTCAGAGAAGGACTTGACCCCTACTCTGCTCATCCTGTGACATACAACACCTTAAGGCAAACAGAGCTTGTCCCACGCTGTCACAGAAAAAGTGCCTCTGGCCACCAGTCAATATAGTACGAACAAAGGCAAACTTTTCTAAATACAGGATTATTTTAAAATATATTTTCTCCACTTAAAAAAAACAACTACTTTATCCAGAACCAGTTTTTAGAGACAGCTGATGATCTGAATAACACTCTTCAAGCAAACACTAAGTATAACTCAAACCTTATTTCTGAACAGAACAGAACGTGCAGAAGACAAACACTCACAGATATCTCAGCAGGCTCGGGTTACCTGCAGCACTGCTTCTTTTAAGCAAGTTTCATCAGATAAGCAAGAACAGGTTACTGCTGGAATTGGATAAAATGTTAAGGCATCTAGCTTCATAAAGCGTTTAAGTTCTGGATTAAAAATATTGTATTAAAGCTGTGTTCGGGTTAAATTGAATGCTTTAAAAGAATAATGAAAGATATTTGGCCACAGTACTGAGAAAAATTATTTCATAATAAACCAAAGGACAGAGAATGTATCTAAGGTAATACTAGGAATCAGTAAATTCCGTGATCCTCCCTTTAAGAAATACAATTTGCTATTGCACTAATCTTTTCATTTTCTTAAAGAATTAAATTATCTGCTCTTTAGAAGCTCAAGTTCTATAAGACTTTCCTCTAAGCATTAGCAGCCATAACATTTCCTCATAAAAAACATTGTCTTTTCAATCTGAAGAGATTTTAGCCTAATTTGAGTAATTCACAAAGTAAGACAAGCCCAGGGATACTTGCCCTAATTTTCTCTAAAACAATCAAGAAAATCAGCCATGACAATTATGGGGTCACTGGTGTTACAAAATCTGCTAATCTGAATATCAAGACAAAAATCAAACACACACAAAAAGAAAACCCTATAAGAAGTTTGCTTTTAGATATTTGCTGTATTTGGTTTTTGATATCATGCTGGGACAGGCTAGGTAAATCCTATCTGTGAGCTCAAAATCAAAACCTCTGTCTTAACTATGAAACAATTAAACTCTGCCCTCAGAAGCCTTTTTTTTTTTTAGGTCTCTAACCATCACAAAAGATTAATATTATGAAAGAATAATATTATGAAACACTCAAATACTTATTTCAGGTTCCATCCTTAATCAGACATTTCATTTTAATAACTTCAAGTATAGAGCTCATTTCACATCCAATGATGTAATATAATGGACACTTCCTTTTGTCAAGTAATTTAACTCTCTCATTCAGTTATTTCGCATCCCCTCAAGTGACTCCGTATTTTTGAGACAGTATGAAGTGCATAAAAATCACGTTACATAAATAAACATTTTTCAGAGTATAGTGGATGGAAGAAATGATGTCACTGACAGGAGTAAAAGGCAAATAAATACCAAGAAATCAGCCAATTTTCTAGAATAAAAGCAAACTTTAGTTTCTGCAAACTACACATTCAGTTTCTCATATAGAAATATTTTCTCTTATTCATAGCAGCAAGAAGGAGCTAGAAAAATCTGCAAAACAAAAAATTCACAGAAAAACCAATACTTACATAAAATAACTAAATAATTTAACACAACGTTGCAAACATGAAGAGCTTCATTTTCCTACTAAACTCAGCGGAAGTTTTGCTACTTCCACTCCTCCCTCCCCTAACTGGGAGCAGGAACAGAACAAACAAAACCCTGTAGACAGGAGCTCTTATAAAGCCAGTTTGGATATTAGTAAAACAAAGTTTTAACCGAAAAAAAATTCAGGGCTTTTACTACGTCCATTTAGGAGCCCTTGTCTATTTAGCAGTGTACTTCAAGAGAATTTAACATAACAATACTATGTGAAATGTGCAGCAAATATGCCGCTTAGCAGAGTCACCAGTGACAGCTTACCGACAGCTGTCTGACAGCGCTGACCAGGATTTAAAAGGCAGCTCCTGTTAGAAAACAACATCCCTGCTTTCAACCTCTATTCCCATATGTTTACACTATCACTTCAAAGACCCATTAGATCTAAAGTCTTTGATATATGAACGGCTACTGCTGCACAGCTTTTTGTTAACAGAAATCTCAACCCTCGAGGGAAAAGGACAAATCAGTTCTTTCATCAAATGCTTTCAGTATCAGTTTACTACGAACAGGCACGTTCTTTACTTAGTTTTTCAGTGCTCCAGCACATCACGGGTTTAGAAGGACAAGGGAAGAAGAATAGAATTCAGCTCTTTAATACATTTTTACATGTATTATTTATAAGTAATACAAATATGAACTATTTTATTTCTGAATAAAGATTCCAGAGAAAAGTTCTGGGCATACATGTTGCATACGGATACTTATTTTTCCCAATAAACACCACTCCTGAAGTGAGCATCAGTCTGTTGGGACCTGTTCATATCAAGGTAACCTCTGGAATCAGATCCTCCTTATGCCAAATGCTTCATTTTAAGAACTGAGAAACAAGCTTCTGATTTAGTTTAGACATCTACCATTTATACAAGGAAGGAGAGGCACATTAAGTCAGGAATTAGTAAATAAGAAATATCCGGCAAATCTTTGTTCGTCCCTTGAATGAAAAGGGATAGCTTCTGTTCCAAAACCTAGGAACTCATGAATTTTGGTGTGACTATGCTTTTATGTGTCCACAGTATCCCAGAGACAGCATAGAACAACAATGTACTGCTACATTTCAAAACAAAGACACACATAGACCCAGATCACCACCAAAACAAAAAAACCTCAAACCACACGCTCCCCAAACTCTCATTCCAAAGCCTTATTTCAAAATGAAAACAGTAATCTTCCAGCTCAAAGGCAAAAATAGACTCAGGGTCTATGCAGAGCTGAGAAGCGCGTCTTAACTATACATACACAGTGTTAACTAGCAGTCACTGACAGCATTAAAAACAAAGCCAAACACTGACCAAAAGAATTCTTCAGTCTATTTAAATTCAAAATTCTTCAATGTTAAATTCGGATTTTATTTTTTTTTAAATAAGGGGCAGTTCTGAAAGCAAACAGGGCACTTAATCTAAATCGCTCATCTTGCCAATAGCCCTAATCCACATCCACAAAACAGCATTTAAAACCTGGATTATTTCTTCAGGAATGGGGTCCTCACACAGATCTCTGCCTTTCAGCACTGAATTTTAATGGAGTGGAGTTCTGCAAACTAACTAAATGATGCATGAATGTGTATAGATTCAAAGTTCTATTTCTTCAATCAAAAATCCAGAAGGCACTGCCAAAGTAGGCCTAGGCGTAGGGAGGAGAAAAAAGAAAAAATAGCATCTGCTAATATTAAACTCAAACTTCGCCACTCCAAACAGAATTACAAAACCTCATCTAATGACAGAATAATTAGGCATACATAAAGCAATCATTGGCACATCGTCAGAAATAGACTCTTTAGAAAAAAAATTAAAAAGACATAAATATCAGCACTTTCACTAGCATTTACTAAGTCTCCAGCTTCTGCTTCCCCTGACTAAATCCAATCAATGAGTCAACTGCAGCAGGTCGAAAGCAACTGTGATAAAATGCCACCTTATGAAGTAACTGCCTTCATAGATCTTGCCAAATGAGTCATAAAACTATTCATCAATATCACACCTTGTGCAGTACAGCACAGTTATGAGGCAAGCTCGGGGAGTTCTCTGATCAGAAAAGCTTACTCTGTTATTCCATTTGCAGGCTATAAATCACGGTTTCTTACATTCAGTACTACCATTAAGTAAGGAATGAAAACCTCCATTATCATTAGTCGACAGCTAACAAGGCATTAACATTTTCATTAACAGTGTTGACAAATTCAAATCAATTTTAAAAGCTCATTTGCATCATATCCTAAAAATGTGAAATAGAAGGGAGCAGCCTGACAACTTGATTATATGCTATAGCTTAAATTTTTGTTTTTCTACTTGTGTCTAGTTGTGAAGTATACATCACATCTGGTTATGTTCTAGTGCCCTCAGCTTTTTAGTTTGCAACTGCTGTATTAAACTTAAATCAAGAAGCTATGTGATGTTCCATTTTCAACTTGCTTAAATAAATACTTACCGTCAATCATAAAAGATGGTACATGGTACATATAAAGATGGTAGATATAAAGGAAATGCCAAAGACATCGATATTTTTTGACCCCAGCAGAGAAAAAAAAAGGGAGAAGATGGAAAAAGATGACAGTATAGTTCTTGGATAACAGCATCAGATATGCAACAACCAGAAACACAAAACTACAGTTATTTCAAAATGTAGAAATCCCATTTCATTCCAGCTTGGAGTGTCCCTTATATACTACTAAACTATCCCTGATAACAACGACCGTTCTCCATTTCTGTTACCAAATTTGAGATTATGTAGAAATTCTACATCAAAAAGGGCACACTGAGGAACACTGCAAGTGCAGAGACGAATGCTCTTGTGCACAGAGACCTGAAATACCAAGGGTGACAGCCTTTGAATATATCCAGTTTGAGAGACCCCAGTTTGAGCTCTCTTTTCACCTATACTGGACAGGAGTCTATATATACAGGAGTCTATACTATACAGGAGACAGGAACTAGTTCCTCCTGCACTTTGTATCGTGGTTTTTTTTGATCGGTAGAAGCTTTTTCACAGAATTAGGAAGCTATTGTCCAGGGTCAGCCCTAAAAAAGAATAAACAGAGATCCAAAAATGAAAGTCTACAGTACACACTGCACACTGCTGAAGTTTTATTTCTGAGTTCCAATAAAATATCTAGTACTGCTTTTAAATTTTATACAAAACCCTTCACCCAAATTAAGCACTGCTACAGAGAACAAAAAAAAAAAAAAAAGTAATGCCACAATTAAATAATAGCCTCTAAAATGGCCTATTTAAATCACGTTTCAATAGTCTAAATTTGGTACATAAAAAGTTAATCTTGTTTCCTTTTTGCAAAAACACTTCTGATATGATAGATAGCAAGCAATTCTGAGAAACTGATTCATACGCGAGTATTCAGGAAGCGCATTATGCTATTTCAAATTTATAGATACCTTAACAGCAAAACATATAGCACTTATTGTGGTCATTAGAGAAAATTCATTTTTCAATTATACAGTGTTTGTCTTTAGTGAGAGATGCGTGCATTTGGCAATACGATCTTTTAATTCTAAGTAACAGGAAACTATTACAGTCACAAAGCAAACTACAAGACAAAATTCATTCTAGAAGCAGCCCCTAGGCGACTACGGTGAGGCAGCTTTACTGTAAGTCATGGTGCTGCAGAACTGACCTCAAGACCTGCACTCCTATCAACTCAAAGTTCTAGGCTGCCCATGTTCAGCTCAAACCTGTATTGTCCAAATTGAGTGTGCTGTGCACACTCTCCATCAGCTGCTTTCATTTGTCTCTCTAGAGGAACACACAAACAGGGATCAGCACATTTACCATCCCCCATTTCCAACTGCAGCCATCAGGTTCAAAAATGAAATAAAAACTGCTACTAATTAAATGGGCTTTGAATTAGACACAGCTTGCCCAGAACAACTGCTTCATAATTAATTTCCTGTAAATTAATCTGTACAGTCAAAGCTAATACGCTTTGCTATTTTGGCAGTAGGAAGCTGAAGATCATCCAGTGCATGATGTGGAAGTTGGTATCTTCCCCTCACTAGTAAAATCTCTCAAACAGACCTCTCCTTCTAGCTCCACCAACAGTAACAAGCAAAGGCTGAGATGTGCTGGCCTGTAAAGCACACATAATGCTTTAACACTGTACCTATAACATGTGTTCTCTTATGTAGGGTGCAAGGAAATAAAATAAAATTAAAAGAAAAAGAAACCAAAAAAACCCAAAATAAAACCCCAGAAAAATATATTTTAAAATACCAGCAGCAAAACATACTGTTTGGACACATTTTAGAAGATTTATGCCAAAAGCAATGTTCTTGATAAATAATTAGCATTCATTTGAAGTTTCTAATATTTTAATATTCTGAAGTATCATACTACGAAATCTCTTTCAAGATCCAGACAGTTCTACCAGAACTGACCAGTTCTGAAGTGTTTGTTATTTGATACTGGTTTCCTAATTGCTTAAATTTACAAGTTTTTTTCCCCCCTAAGGAGTCTTTCAAAAATATACTTTTTTAAAAAACACTTCAGAAATTATAATTTTCTTGTTGCCAGTGCTTCTGCACCATACAATCTTATATATGTTAATATTTTAATAACTTACGTAAGTCAGCCTGTGTCTTTCCTTACATTTCCGCAATTAAAATTAACAGGATCTTTGCTAAAACTAGTTTTCTGAAACTGCAAGAGATAAGAAACTGTTTGCCTTCCAAAATTATTTAAGTTAGCTTAAGTTACCAGCTGTTAGCTGGTAATCAGACAAATTTCAAAAACTACACCTTTCCTTTCCTTACTGTATACTTAGGTGGCAATATGCCTTCCTCCCAACCCCAACCTCCTCTAGTCTCAATAGAATACACAATGCAATACAAATATCCACGTTGTTTCCGACTTTTTGCTTGGGATTTAGAAGGAAGACTAATACAGAGTAAAGAAGAGCGGGAACACACTAAACCCCATCCTGGACAGGTTCTCCGAAGGAACTCTTAGAGAATTAGCCAATACAACTCAGATTAAGATACCTGAGACTGTAGAGATACTGCCAGCTGGAGCTGAACTTGTAAAATAGCAAATGTGTCTGGTTTTAAGCATCCAGTTGTCTTTTAAAGAGTTGGTCTACAGCTCTGAGTAAATTTTTTTTAATTATTTCAACTGTCACATTTTTGAAGATTTTGGAAGAACTTCAGCTATAAAGTCTACATAGCAGTATTTTTCTAATTACAGTGAAGTTAAAAAGGAAGAAAAGTAGCACAAAAACATGAACAAAGATAAAACTTTGCTTAAAGAAGAGAGTATTTTTTCAGTTAGCTTTAATACTGATTTTGTTTTTTTTAACTACCTGTCTTACCTGGTTTATTGTACAATCTGATACATGTCTTAATGCCAGATGACAAAGAAAGTCTAACTAGTCAGTTATTTCTCTCATATATATATACACACACACACACACAAACACATACACACATTATTTCTCTACATAAGGAAATGTTGCCTTTTTGCCTCAAAAAGTAAAAGATCAGGTTTACTAAAATAAATTAAGAGAAAAAAAATAGACAGATTTTTCCAGAAAAATTGACACAGACTACCAAGTTTTTTTTTTTTTAAGAAGCCATTTTCTGTAAAAGGCACGAGATTATTAACATAACTGTATGAGACACACAGGTAATTCCGATCAGAACCTCTGAACTCGTGATCAGTTTAATACCAGCTGCCCCAAAATGTTTTCCATAACATTCTTCCTAACATCAGCACATCATTCTTCCTAACAACTCCTTGATAAAAAACAAGTACAGGCACACACACACACAAAATTATACTGAAGACACGATCATTCTGGGTGCAAAAAAGAGCAGTTATGAATTACTTTCTCCATAGTAAACCCAAGGTCTACCTCAATTCACATCATTTAACATTGAAGAGAATCAACATTTTCCCATATCCAACTTGCCATAAAACGGAAGTATCTAATAAAACTGCAAGAATTACACGTTCAACTAGTTAGGGAAATACAGAGCTTCTATAATGGCACATTTCCAGCAATCTGAGACAAATAACATCATTTGTTAAATAAAGACTGCAATCTGGGACTTTTTTAATACCTAAACATTGTAGGAAAGCTGCTGCTAATACCGGTTCTGCAGGCATTAAATTGTCTGAGGTACCGTCAAGCCTCTGCACATGCTCCATGGTCAGATTTACTTAGGCTCTAATCAATACATTCCATGCATCTTGTCTATATTGGAGCTCTTCTTATTACATGCTCAATTGATTCACAGAACAACAGCAAGCTGTAAAAGGCTGTACTCCCATGGATAAAGCAGATGTTGTTCTGACCTCCACCCACTGGCTCAGACAGCTAGTTTTCTGTCTGCCTTTAGTAAAGAAAAATATCCCAGCTACACATCTTGCCCTTGAACAATCGATATTACATTCATTTTACAGAAGTTCTTGCTACCTTTTCCCTCATTTTACTTAAAAAAACCCCCTAACACCCACACAAACACCCACCGTGAAAATCATAGTAAATTACTTATTCCTAAGAGTTTCAGAGAAATATCTTCTATTTTGAAAAAAATCTAAAAATTTTGAAGGCATGCACACCAAATTCTAGATGGCAACACTAAAGTAAAACAGTGAGTCAGTTTTCTGAAATGACTGTAAGATGCAGATTAACACATAAATGTTACAAATGCCATGGAATGATATCAACCCACGAAAGCTTCTGTTACTTCTATTAATTGTTATCTTTAAAATTCAACCAGCATGAAAAGTAGAAATAAAATCTATCACATAATACGAAAAATAACCTCTTCCTGGGAGAACAATGGAATCCGATAAGAAAAACAGAAAAGAAAAAAAAAAAAAAAAACAAAATCAAGCAGGAGGTACAAAAAAGATTCTAGAGATAGCAGTGATAAAGGAAACAGAGATATGAAGGGAGAATTGTGATCTAAAAGGATGGGATATTGCTTTTGAGAATACCTGATACAAGGAAGACCAAGTTGAGATATTTATATATCAATTTTTTTTTTACATTTAGAAGACTATTTAATAAGTCAACCTGAATACTGAGAAAGCTGAGGGGCAGACATAAAACATTAAGATCTCCCAATGTACACATAAGAAGTGAAAGAGCTTTTAAGAACACTACTGTGATACATTATTGCCTGTTTCTGCACTACAAAGATCACCTCTAGCATCTTTGAGTCACAGGCAAAACAGATCTAGGAGAAAATAAAAAAGTTTTCTAAGAAAACAATACACAAAAGAACAAAATACATGTAATTGCCTAGCCCTGTTATTATCACAGGATTTAGTAAAAACCCTACAAAATGGATAACATTTTATTACCTTAAAGAATTTGTGTTCTGTTTGCACCAAGACGTTTCTCTCCCAGTCAAAATGCTGCCAGCTAAATGCCCAGTACCCTCAGCCATTTCCTGCTTCAACCATAGCAAACCGTCCCAGAGACAAAAAGCACTCGCCATTTCACTTTAACGGGGCACCTGTGAACTTAGGGACGTTAGAAGAAGCTCAGCTGTTATAATTAGTAAAGTATTTCACACAATTCTTCACCAGATCAGGGTTTAATGCCTGACAGATTTCTCTTACCATGTTCCAAGAATTTAGAGTATCAGGTGGTTTTTGTGCTAAAACCAAACAGAAATGTTTGGTTAGTGGCCTTTCTCAACTCATGAACATGACCCAGATATTTTAATTCTATTTATTCAGGATTGAGGCTTAAGCTTGTTTCTAGTGAAGTCAATGGACTTGTATCTGTAAATACGCATTTCAGGCCCTTGCTTCTCATTTAAAAAAAAAAAACCAAAAACATTTGATAGAGACAAAATAAGAAAAAAAAAAATCATCAAGTTTTTTCACCCTTAATACATATTCCTTTCTCATGTGTTTTGATCTGTCTTCTATCAGATCCCACCATGTCTTCACCCTTCCAGCTTCTAGAGTATCCAATACAAAGCATCAGAGCACTTTCTCCTGGTGTCTCTGCAAGGGATGAGTCCACCTGTGAAGGTTCTGACCCTTGTTACTCATACCCTGGAGGGACAGTAGAAGAATAAAACTTCAAAGCTGAGTTCCTGGAGAATTTTTTTACAGACTAACCCAGACAGCTCCTAGAATATTTCTGATAGCAAACAAACCAAGGAAAATCTCATAGACAACCTGACTGGTAGAAAGCTAAATTCTGGGCTTTAAACTGTAAACTCCTTAAGGTACCATCCACGTACACACATATTTATAGAGAGGCTGCGGAGGGGAAGAAGATGTTTCTCCTCTCCCTTCTCTGTATGTTAGTGAAGACCTGCTGAATCAATTCGGAATCAATGTCCAATCAAGATTTTAGTACACACTTTGCTATTAGAATGGTTTTTAAAAGTAAATTTTAAAGCAAAGCTTTTAAATTTTTTGTGATTGAAGAAATTTTTGTTTTTAAATTAAGGCAGCTCACAATAGCTATGCAGAAGCAGCTTCATTTGTAATCCTGCCAGGGCCAGTATTAAAAATATATGGTGATTAGAGTATTCCCCTTTGTCTGGTAGTCTAATTTCATCTTTTTCCCTCTCACTTGTACAACAGTCTAGCACTACCAAAGCTAATGGAACAGGAAACATTATTTTAGGTTCAAGGTGTCTCACCAGAAATTAGTAAATGGTAAAATACAACTGCCGAAGTCTTTCTCTGATTAACACCATACTTAATTGGGTTTTTTGTTTTGTTTTTCCTGGACAGCTACAGTAGTTTCATCTAGTCCTTAGCTATTGCATTATCAGCAAAAAAAAAAAAAAAGAAACAAACTTCTGCAATTACTTGCCACCCCTGCCATTTCTCAATGCTAGTAAGTAGTTCTGTGATTCACTCAAGTGGGCTGTAGCTTAGATCAGGATGTGAAAAATAGACTTGTCTTAAGCTTAAGAAAATTCTTGTGTTTATAGGTAACAAAATCCAGGTTCCATCTTCGGAACACACATGTTACTTAATAAATTTGAAAAAGAATGTCTATAATTTCCTTATGTTCCTTCTATGAGTGTAGGTGTAGATGATCTCATTAACTCCAGTGGAGGATTAGAGAAAAAAATACAGAAGAAAAATGTGTAACTGAGGACATTGCAAAAGTGATAGGTATTAGTTATAGCACCTGATGGAATGTTTGTCACTTTTTGCCTCATTTCATGTTGGTACAAAAATAAAGGTATTTTTTCCCTGCACAAAACATCTGGAGCATTCGTGTTTGCTAAGGACCAAATGAATTTTGGTTTAACAAAACCAAAAGAGTTGAAAAAAGAGTGAAAAAAAAAAAAAAAAAAAATCTTCATTCTTTACATGTTCTTAATCTCTTGCACTTGCACTTAGCAAGGAAAAAAACACAAAACAAAACAGAGAAAACTGGGTCTAAGGGGATGTTAAAACATCTCTTGCAATACTCTGTGTATAGAAAGTAATGTTAAAGTCACGTCTGACACTACTTGCAAATCACATTCCCTAAGTTTTGCCAGAGTGGGCTCCAGAATGAGCATGACAATTGTTAGCAGTTTGGAAGTACAGCAGATGAAGAAATGAACCCAAGGAAGTAGCCAGGGCCTGGATTAGAAAGAAGGAGGGGTTGATTAGAAGATAAAATTCCTAAATACACTAGTCTCTGCTTTTACTTTGCATTTGGACACACCCTCTGTGATCTCATTTAAAAGGTTACGATTTACACACAAGCCATGAGAAGAAAGATTTCCCTTTTATAAAATATTACAAATACATATGCCATGGACAACTTGCCATCAAGTTGCTACAATTATTTTGATCTCTCTGATCTCCTGTGCTTTCCCCTGAGCCTTTGTGTCCATTAATCATCTTGCACTGAACATTACAATATAGCTTCTTTGTGACAAATCATTTTCATTAATAGCAAAGACAGAGTTCAGTGAAATGAAGGTCTTACACCTGGCTGAAGTCTGGCTGTGCTATTGCGTTTAAACAATTATGATAGACGATAATATGAGATACATCTGAACAAACTCGATAACATTGTAATAGTTTATACATTCTATTTCTACTCACCTACAATTTTTAATTAGATTTATTGTATTTAGTATATTTGACATATTCTCTAGACTTGAAATGGCATTAACTGGTGAATCTCCCTTGATTTTTTTTTTCCCCCCAAAGGACAAATAGCTTTTTCCAGCACGGGGACAGGAAGGGGAAATGTTCCTTTATAGAGCAAAGGAAGAAGGAACTCCCAGATAATTACTTATTATTCTCTTGCCAAGTGTTATCATTGTCCTGCCTACAAAATGAGAAGCATAGAAGCACTGAACTAGCATTTTCCAATAAAATAATAACTAAAGTAATAATTGATACAGGGTGGGATGTATTCTTGAGCTTTGTTACAAGATCCAGCGACTCTACTTCAAGCCTTTAATCGTTTTTGAAAGTAAGTCAATACACGCTTAATTATCAGGAAATTAGTAATGAAAAACAGTTCTTCTCTATTTAAATTTTCTAAGTTAAAGGATGCACTAAGCAAAAGAGAGATCATATATAATTTAATGTAATTGAGAAAGGGAATTAAAATATAATTTTTTCTCTTCTATCTAATAACACTCCTCTTTCAAGCTCTGGGGATGTTGTTTAAGCCAAAGGTGGTGGTTTCCTTGACAATTCTAGGTAAGAATAGATACCCTTAAAATAAATGAATAGACTAAGAAGGCATGAATAAGCAGCATTTACTAAATTGAGGGTTAAGGAAATTATGAGAGATCCCTGAAGAAGTCTAACATTGCAGATACAATATTAGAATGAAGAATAAAATGAAGGTTAATCTTGATAATGAAGGACTTGAACTCAGAGAAAATGTCATTATCAACATGCTAACATGTGCAGAGTTGGGGTGAGAATTGGGTGGCCTGAGACAGCAAATGATACATGTAATTTTCAATCTGCTGCTCATTAGCACCAGTGTAAAACCGTTCATAGAGAGTGGCTGCTTGAGAGAGAGCACCTTTGCGAAGGTGGCAGGCTGTTCCAGCAAAACAGGTATAGCAGAGCTTGACAGGCCAACCAATGGCTCCCTTGCAGTGCCCTGGGGGACAGGTATACTTTTGGGTGAAAGTTATTTATCTTCCAATTATTAAAAGCCCTGACCTCTAATCTAATGTAAACATTAGCATGTTACCCTGCAATGCAGCCCAAGCTTGAGAAGACCAATACTGACAATTTTAACAACAGCAAAACACCACAGGCCCTAACAGATACCTGACTAAAAAGCCCTAGATAATGACATTTCACATGCAGCTCGTTACACCCACTGTGTATAATCATGAGGCAGCATCAAATACTGTTTAATTCTACCAACAAACAGCAACATTGGTCTTAACTGTTCCCAACTGTTACCTTTGAGCTGGAGTTCAAGGATTTATTGAAAGCAGGTGTTATCAATTTGAAATTTGTTGGTTTTGTTTTCCTGCAAATGTCCAAGTGAAATCCTCATTTTTGTGTCCAGTGACTTGCATTCAATTTCTTATTTTGTATTTTGTTCTCTATTTACTGCTGAATTCACAACTCTTACTCAGAGAAGCACGTGATAGGCAAATATGAAAAAGGCAAGGCAAGGCAAATGAGTCTTGGAATAATTTTACACTTTCTATTTTGGAAATTCATATATTTATTAATAAAAGCTGAGGTTTTGTTAAAAAAATGGCTGAGAACCTTTAAGGTTCATTTTGTGCAGGAAGACACAGAACAACCTTACTGTTGTCGCAACTGTGGAGGACTCTGGTGTAGGTCAAAAATTCAAAGTAAAAGGATGAAGGAAATGAGAGGATTCTACTTGAAAATAAAAAAAATTAAAAAAAAAGAGGGATACCATTGTTAGAACAAAAAGTCACCAAAATTATGTATGAAATTAAATTTAAAATCTAAAAGACGCCTGATCAAATAAAGATTAAGCCTGAACAATTAAAATTCAGCAACGGAGGAAGAAAACAAAAATCTTAAGTTTTCAAGACTGGTAAAATCCAATAGGTTTATGCAGGAAGATCTTGGATAACAGAAAATAAGTAAATGATGAGTCAATTGCTTGTTTGCTGTTCTGTGCACTAGAATTGTAACGTTTTTGTCCTTAAAATTCAAGGTAGTTTCTTACCTTCCTTTTCTTTTAAGATTTTAATTGCATTTTAAAGGAGATTTGTGCTACTGTGCCATAGTTCCAGTAAATTGAAGCCAACCCATTGGCTTCTTCTCAGAAGAATTTGAAAATAATACTCTTTCCAGGCTTCCTCAGTAAAAATGTGGTTATTCTGGTCTGCCACATTTATAAACACATTGCAATATGTTGCCATTTTGAGACAGACCTAAGGTAACGTAAACATGAAGTCTCTGTGCCAATAATGGTTTTGACTTTGGAGTGCAATGCATCACACATGTTTGGCCACTTGAGCAAAACCACTGTGATTCTTTTTCACCCTATGGTGTTAAAAAAAAAAAAATAAAATTCAGTCTTGCATTTCAGTAATGCCCTCCCTAAAAAGGGCCTTAAGATACAGTGTGGGGAACATTTGTGTGATCAATAAGAGATATAAGATTAGGACTGTAAGGCAAAAAAGGAACATTCATAATTTTCCCAATAAGCCTATGAGCCCATATATTATACTGAAAAGTAAAAGTGGTGAATAAACACATCTTTTGTTTCTACCAATGCAGTGTTCCTAATTCTCATGATGAAAAACTAGAAAAGAGAGAAGATTCCTTTAACCTGCATTCCTACAGAGAATAGGGCTCCTGGCTTTTGCCCAGTAAACAGTACACTTGTCCCAACTTCCAATCTTCCCCTTCATTTCTTTGTTAAAATAAAAATACAGATTCTGAAGGGTTGTTTTGTTTTTCCCCAAACCTTTTTTGGACTTGTTAATCAATATTAGAAATAGTTCAAATTCAGAGAGAATATATAAAATAATTTATAATTTCTAGTGCACTGTTCATTACCACCTAGTGAGTGCTCCTGAAATTTATCAAAGGAAAACATACAGAACCTTAATCATTTGTAGAAATATCTGTATAGCCCCTTAAGCACCTTTGCAACTTGATGCTTAGAGACACCACGTTAAGATATGTACTAAAGCAGTGATGCTTTTTCAGTTTTAATTTGGCAACAATACCACAATACTACTAAAAATCCTTTTGAAGGGAAAGTTGTGCCACCTTCTGTTGAATAGTACCTGAATTCACAAAGAGACTGATTTGAAGTGTAAGGATGAGAACACTCAGAAGTTTTCTAGGTTTTATTTCAGGCCTTCTGCAAAGACCAATATATCCCTGCTGTTGCTTCATAGTATTAGAACACAGACACAGAGCATAGACTACTTACAAAAGTGGAGTTCATTAATATACATCTCATAGAACCTACATAACATTTTTTTTGTTCACATTTATAAAAGTGTTATTTAAAACGCAGACATAAAAAAATAACTTAATACTGGCAATATCAGAGAAGCATCATAATACACTGGCATTGCTAAGAGAGTAAGGACAGGAGCTAGGACACCAAGAAGTCTTCAGAAGGTTGAGATTATTGTAATGATAAAGCACTTGTAAAACTATTGGCAACCCCAGGGGAAAAAAAGAGAAAACCAAATTAAAATAAATCAAGGCTGTCTTGATTGATTAAGTTCTACTGCAAATTTTGATCATTACTAGCCATTAAAACAGACAAAACCTTTCCATTTAAAGAACTGGCAACAGCAAAACCCTAACCTTTCAAATAATTTTTATCCAAAACACAAAGCATTTTGTCAGGACCTTGACTGCGCTAATTAGGTCTTAACGGCCTCCAGTTACACCCCCGCCCTCAGTCCTTGTCTCAGTACACCACAGGCCTGCTGGTCTCAAGCTCAGCCACAGCTAGGCCATCCCTAGCCATCAGCCTCGCTGAGCCAGGCTTGACCGGTGGGCTGATGTCCCAGCCTGGCCTCACCCCCAAAAGCTTGCCTGGTGACCTGGGCTTTTGGCTGAACTCAGCTAACATTTGACTTGTCCTGGCAGCCTCATTATCTCCCTCAACTCCCAGTTCCTTTAGAGTAGCCAGCTCCCCCTGTGCCCTGACATATTAATTAATTTTCAGTTTAAAATATTTTGAAAAATTATGTTTTCATTGTTATTTGCAAAACTTAACGGTATTTTCTACGTTTTTATAAGATCGCTGAAATAAAATGGAGTGACTTGCCTAGGCTTCAGATAAGTGAGAAAAGGATTTCATAATGGAAAGACATCTGTCTTATTGTACTTAGGGCCAAGAATATATTTCTTAACACAAAATAGTACTCCAAATTTCAGAGTAACATCCTAACAAGACAGACCAATTTTCACATTCACTCTAAATGCTGTTTTTCATGAACCAGATGCTCCACAACAAGGACTATAAAATAACAACCCAATTACATACTGTATTTAACTGTGGGTTAGAAGATTCTCCAAGGACAACATTATGGGTCAAAAATCTTAGAGTTTAATATCACAAACTTTCTAAACATGGTAGCTATTCTGGGTGGAGTCTTAAGTGGTATAAAGTGAAGCATAGTTTGGCTTGTTCTGAATAATGTGGCAGCTTAGGGAACCTATGTAACTCAAACAGTTGACAACCAGAAAGACAAAAACCTTAATTATACAACTGCCTTCTAATAATCAAGAGTGTAGCTGTGAATCAGATTGTGCCTTCATATTCTAGGTTGAACTTTCTACTGATCTCACTAGGGAGCTCTACTCAAAAAGGTTTGTGAAATATCCTGGCCACTAGCAAATTAAGATGTTTTACCACTTCATTCAATACTGGCATCTTAAGATAAGTCATATCCTCCTTAAAAAAAAAAAATTGTAAAACAGTATGAATTCTGCTCTTGTGTCTGCTATTTTTTTTAAATTTTGTGTTTTTCTGTTTCTTCATATTTGGGGATGGCAAAGCTTCACTGTGATCCACTGTGACCATCTGGTGTTTTCAGCAAGACAAAAGACATGTGAAAGTAGACTTTTATCTGAAACAAAGGCGGAGTCTAAATTATTGATACTTGTTCTTCCTCAGTGACATGAGAAGCAGCAAATAATGTGATAATTCCAAAGTGTAAATAATTAAAACAGCAGCATTCTGTGATTAAAATCTTTATAAATTGCACTGTAATGTTTTTGAAATTAATAAACTGCATGGATGTAATTAAATATTTAAAACTGAGGAATCTGCAAACATCACTGTCCCTACAGGTTTTTCAAGTGCATGACTCTATAGAAGTGGAAGCAAATCCGGTCATTTCAAATCATATATATTCTACTTTGTCTATAGCATAATGCATAAAGATAACATATGAACTAGCCTTTTTTTAAAAAACCACACAACAGGATACAAGTATGAGTTCTACAATTAATAGGGGGGATTTATTCCACTGAACAGTGGCAAAGGAGAAAGGATTAACTATCCATTTGGAAAAAAAAGTGAGCATATTTTTTCTCCAGAATATGTGGTTAATGAACAGAATTGATTTGAAATCCAAGGAGAATTTTAATTCTCTGAAATACATTATGTTCCTTAATCATTCTTAATAAAAATATATTAAAAATAGGACACCTTCAGATTAATATTTTAAAAATTCATTTGAATGCAGAATGCCTATGTTCAAACAGCACTTCCCAAATCAGATCAGCAATGCAAACTTCAGTCCTTGATCAGAATGGTCGAGAAAATATAAGTAGTTCATCTCAGGACAAATACAGACAGATCTTTCCCAAGTTCTCCTGTATCACTCAACCAAAGTCAAACTCAAGATATTGCGATTGACTACAGTACATAACTGATGATGAGATCTTTATCCAATAACCAAGTGATTAAGAAGATTCAGTTCCTCATCCTCTTTGGTTTATTTCCTCACTTTGAGACATTTAGTATATGCATTTTGATGTTTTTATTTCATTTTCTAACACTTTTCTTCAAATAAATGATCAAGTGGGTTTTCCAAATACCAAGTGACAATATGTTATCACAGAAGGATTGGATGTAGGAAGATGTTCATAATTTATTTCAAATGTCTCTTTCATTTAGACTTGAGGAGAAAAACACATCTGACTTCCATAAAACAAAACCTGGTCATGTTTTCCAAGTGTATTGACAACCGTAATCATCCATTTTCTTGCTATAGTGAGATTTGAATGGTTTAACAGTCAAAACATTTTAAGACATAGAAGATTTACGTCAGCCATAATTATTGAAAAATGATCTCCTGAAAACCAAATTTACAAAAGTGGTCTTGTATCGTGTTAAGTAAAGTCTATACACTTATTTCCACTGAATTCTTAAGGAAGTCATTCCTTTTTCTTTACAGAGGAATAAAATTCCACAAAACAGAGGTTTTTCAAGTTATGTTTTTGCTGTGAGATAAAATATGTCTTGTGTTGAACAACAATCTTTTGTTTAATCTGTCTCCCCTCACTCCCACACTTATTTATAAAGCTGCCTATCACTTCTCCTGGAAATTTGCTACAATTTATCTTTTCCTCTTCCTTTGGTTTGTAGAGTTCTTATTTTCTTCTCGTAATTACTGCTTGCCCACATCTGTTATCTAGGTGTCATTCAATGGTAGGTCTTTTATGCATTGCTTCCAACCTCAATGGCTCTGCATCACCCATTTAGATGTAACGAGCTCCTACTAACTTATGTTCTTTCCTCAGCACAGAGCTGCACACAGCTCTTCAGAATAGGGACAGAATCTCTTCAGATTCCTCTGCCCCTGCCTCTCTGGTCATTTATTTCCTTTGACTTGAAACCTGTTTTCTCATACAGTAAGCAATTAACTTGTATTGAACATTCTGAAAAAAGATGCTTCATTTTTAACTATTTCTAGATCTGCAATTGGATAAGCAAAATTTTCAACTCTATGTTGTCTGCACAGTTAATATGATGATTATGCACACAAATTGGATAACTGCGTAAATTCAGTATCTTAAATGTATTACTGACTAATATTTTTGGTCTTCTACAGCATATACTCCAAGTTTTAATGGTATTGATAAGCTTTAAAGTGTAAAATATGCAAAAAATACATCCATAAGTTTGCAACCCTCCCTACCTACTGCTGCCGACATTTTACATTTCTTTCCCCCCCCCCCCACATGAATCAAGCTATTTGTTATCCTTCCTAAAGTAACAGATAAAGTAATTCACCTACTATGTTGGGTTTTAAAACAAAACCAAAACTCTAATTGATGTATTCCTAGTTGTTAAGAAAATCTTGGAAGTATTAACTGATATACCTGAAGTTGCAGAAAACAAAAGGAAAACAATTATTTTTTTTTTAAAAAGACTAAGTTCTAAAAATCCAATATTTTACTTCTCAATGTGAGGTTTACAGTACTGCACAATGTCAACTCTAATCCACAGGAAGAAAGTCAAAACCAAGAAATTCCTCTCTCCAAAAGAATCACTGATAAGGCATCTTTCAGCTTATAAAAATGAGTGAATTTTTATGCAGTCATAAATATGGGAAAGGCTACTTAGATGTTCCTCTTAAAATTGGGTGTTTTGAGTCCCCCTCCTGAACGCAGCTGCCACTGTATTGCAGAGGAAGAGGCAGCAGTTGGCAGGTTATGGGGTGGTTTTTTGTTTGGGGTTTTTTTTTTATTTTAAAGATTCCTTCAATCCATCCAAAACCCAAATGACAACCCTTGTAGCTGAACCATCATTTTTTTTTTCTTTTTTTTTACTCTGTTGTATTTTGCCTATATAATCACAACCAATTTGTTTCAAAAATCATACCCTTAGGTACCCTTCAGGTAGTCTGTTAACGCAGGT
Organism: Tetrax tetrax; assembly: GCA_009806455.1. NCBI lineage: Eukaryota > Metazoa > Chordata > Aves > Otidiformes > Otididae > Tetrax > Tetrax tetrax. The sequence continues at coordinate 80,120 of WHYT01015768.1, forward strand.
AGGTTTTAGCGTTTTTCTTATTTGCCTTTCCTTTCAGAAATATGCAGAGCAGAGCTGAGAACAATTGCCGTATATTTCTCAGCAATGTTGATAACACAATAGATGCTATTTGGGCTTGAGGAATAGCAGGAAAAGGGGGAACTCTGCAAAACATTCCTTATGTTGAAAAAGTCTGTAGAGTTCATCAGGGATAAGGAAATATTCCTCAAATTATAAGTGAAAATAATTTGTCATTCAAGTGTCTGACAAATGAGCAAGTCATTACTGGTTACTCTTCTTTAGATTAATCTTAGGAAATAACTTTTCACACTGACCTGTCAGCTATCAATAACTGCTTTACTAGATCGTATTTAGCCAGGTAATTTCGAGCTCTGAGCAATGTCTCCACCAACACAAACACTACTTCCAGTTCTTCAACAAATATCTGAAGTTTTCAACAGCTGACAATTATTGATTTCTCTCTCTCGTTAAAAAAAAAAAAAAAAAAAATCAATGCAAATATACAGTTAAGACTCTCAGAACACTGGAAACAGTGAGCAAGTGCAATGACTTTCACTTTATCAGCCATTCCACCAGGGAAATCTTCACAAGCGTTGAATAGAAGTTTCCTGCCATATAATACTTCTTTACAGCAGTGCTCAATATATAGGAAATCCACCTTATGTAGTATGGCAAATGTCCCTTTGCTCCATTTAGGAAGAAGGCTAGGATCTCCTGTTGGTCTGAAGTTCATATCAGTTTTATTCATCACCATGAATGGTTTTAAGTTGATGATGCTTAATGAGATCTACATCATTCAGATATCTTTCAAGCTGTGACTCAGCAAGACTTCGCCAATTCAGCCTTTCCAAACATACCTTTACCTTCCTTTCTGTGCCTACTTCATGACAGATAAATTAATGTTTCATTGAGCTAATTGGATCCTTGCAGCTCTTAATTTTTTTTCAGATATACTGTTTTGAAAATAAACCTTGAAGCTTCATCTTTGAATATGAAAGTGAATGTTAATTCATGTTCATTCTATTTATCTGCTCAAGGTAATGTGAAACCACATCTCTACCGTGTGACAGAAGGTAGAAGCTCTGTACTTTCTGATAACCAACCAAGAATATCCAGAGTGGAGTAAATCAATATTTGTTAATCAGTATAAACAGGCAAACCCATGCAAACAATTTACTGGGCTCAGAAAATGAACGCAGGCAAATATAAGTCCTTTGCTGCCAAGTCTTGCACTTTCATACAGAACCACCACAGAACCACAACAACCCAGTTCACACCATTTCATGTTTCTTTCCCCTCCTCACCCACAGTTTTGAAAGATATTTGTATCTTATATCATTTATGCTTGTAAACAGAGCTACCATTCAAGAAAGGGAACAGAAAATTCTGTACTTCAAGGGCGTCTCAGCTCTCTGCATCTCCACAAGAGCAAAGAAAAGAAGTTAGCAAAAACTTTTTCATGTCCTGAACAGTTTCTGCTGACTAGCTGTGTATAGAAATGTTAGGTCTCTAACATTTTGGAGAGAACACTCAGCATGATGCAGTGCAGCAGGAGAACATTTAGAACACCACTGAAATTCTGAAATCCTTCCTATGCTATAGTGAAATACTTCAGATGTTACGCACTTTGCTTAGGAGCAAAAAAGTTTTGCTGAGTAAGCAGAAATATAACATTCAATAATCAAGAGATCATATTGAATAAGTAACAACTTCACATAAAATTCAGAATTCACTTTAGTCACTGTAAAATCTGAGAAGGAACACTCCTTTCTTCAAGTTGACTATTTGGTGCATTTTGACACAAAAATGCTTAATGGCATACTTCCCCTTCACCCCCAAATAAAAATGTACCAATTTTATTAAAGCAATAAACTTTCTGAGCTAAAACTGGCTGAACTAATAGTTTACCAAGCAGAGTGTTTTAGAACCATGATAGAAATTGCCATTTCACTATATTTCTGCATAGAGCAAACCTGATGCATAGAAAACGCATGACAGAAATATTAAGTTCATAATTTGAGAGTATTCTGTTAAACTCCATTGGAAACTATGTTCCTTGGCATATCTGCAGGAGATTTTCATACTCCCATTCCATGTTCTTCCCAATTCTTTAGAAATGTTTCAGACAAGCCTTCAGCTGTCCAAAACCTTTGTATATTGAACTTTTCTCTTCTAGAGTATTTAAAACATACAATGAAATTACCTAGAGAGAGACTAGGGGTTTCTTATTTTTATTGGACAGATGATTGCATCCCTTAAGCTTGGATTATATTGCTCCCAAAAAGCTGTTTACATGTGAAGGCAATAAACTGATAATAATTCTTAGGATATGTGGCTTGCACATGCAACAGTACTACAAATATAAAAAAATAAAGGTAAGTTTTTAGGTTTCTGTTTTAATTGCTATGCTAAGGCTCTATGCATTTTTTTCTTACTATATCAGTTTGAGAAATTACTATATTTAACTTTTCCAGGTGTCTTTAAAACGTAATGCATTTCAGAGTAGGAAAATTCATTGACATCGTTGTGGTACATCCCCAACTACCCAGCCTGTAAGACAGATATACACACACTTGTACACTGGTGATTATAAACATGATTTCACTGTTATCCCAGTCAAATGAAGAACATGTCCCTAGTGCAGGATGACGTAATGTCTGCTTTCTTCTCAGACACTATAACCTTAAAAGTACTAACAAAAAGCCTGTCAAATTTTTCAACCATCTTTCAGCCTTCAACACTCCTATTATGACATCAATTATCTTTGATGGCAATTTAGCTTTTGTATGTTCTAAATAATGCAAAATACTAACAGAACTGTCTCAGCAGGGAAATCACTTTGGGTTTTTGGTTTTTTTTTTTTTTTTTTGCCTTTGAGCATCTCTGTACCTTAGAAGTATTATTTCCATTTCAGTGCTGAAAGTCATTCCCTATTGTTTCAGTGAAAAATTAATATACTAAAGATGTAACAGCAATCCTTTAAGGGAGCAGGGAAGAATACACATACATATACATATACTAAAAGCCACTATATACTTGCCGTCCTCCAAAACTGCAATGCATGAGGGACTGGCATCTTTTCATTAGCACTGTACCATCTTATTAAACAGAGGTGTCCAGAGGCAGTTTTCATAGAAAATACTCAACCTTTTAGGATCTGAAGGTAGTCTCATTTTTTAAGAATCACACTTCAAAACAGTATCTTGAAATGTACGTAAGAGGACTTTTTTAATACTGTCACTGTTCCCCACCCCACCCCTGCCAAACTCTATCAAATTTTATGGTTTTAGTGACACAGAAGAGGAACCAGTAGCCATTGGAAAGCTACTTAAAGAGAATTAACAGAGAAGCAGAAAAGGTCACTCACTGATAAGTCTAATGAAACTTACAGATGTGTAATATACAGTAGACCAAGTCACAACTTCTAGCTCCTTGGTAACACCACATACAAACTTGGGCATCTTTCCACATGGTTAGGGAGTATCAGCAGAGCTGCGTCCTTTGAAACCTGCTTCTGAATTTGATACTTGAATCCAAAGTTTTTTTTAAGTCTAATAGAAGAAACACTGAACCAAGGTGTTTCTTGTCATGGTTTTATCAGCTGTACTGTCCTTCCACAGAATTCAGTGGTGTGATTTTTTACCGTAATTTTCAAACCACTTGAGGTAGTATGGTAACATTTCTAAGCTAAGCTGTTTCGAACATCAGTATTCAAACTATTATACAAATTAAAAATTATGGATGTAAATCTTAGATTAAAAACTATTTATGTTCTTTTCATTCTGACCACTTAGTCAGACCTAATAAGATGCAGTTAACAGTAGAAGGTGACATTATTTAAACCAGCATCACAGAATCACACTCATGTTTTTATTTTCTGTTATAAGCTACAGAAAGGAGCTATTTTATTGAGTTGTTTTCAAAAGAGTCTTCATTGTACAAATACCGCTGTGCTAGCTACAATCTCATCAACTTGAGAGCTGTTCTTCAGACACTTAAAACGTTCATAGTGTAAACCATCTCTTCCCACATCTACCTGCCCGATGACTCGAAGTCTGAACATATTGCTGAAGGTCTGCCTGACCCAGGTATTCCGACTAACATTTGTATTTACGCCTGAATGCTCGCGTGGGAAGAGCGCAGTCTAGTGTTCTCTACACACTTTGACACAGTATCAGCTGTACTGCCGTGTTGCATTACTGTATCAAAAGGTGTCTATCAAAATATTTTGTTATTGGAATGTTTTGAAAGCTCTGATTGACTTGTGATCCAGCCTATGTATCATGGCAAACCAGATCTTCAAATATATATTGTTTTCCTACAGTACACTACATTACTTTGACTATTTTAATATTATCAGTTTTAAAAAGATTTCTCACACATTTACAATTTAGATTGTTAGAACAGTCTGACATGAGTATTCAGAGGTTTGTTGAAATTAATTTAAAAATCATAATGCAAATCATTAGCAGTTTTCAGTTGCATTAAAACATACCATAGACACTGTATATTCAGCCTTCTCTTTCCAGATCTGCTAATGGTTTTCTTTGACAAATCTTAAAATAGCAGGTTTTCTTTTTGGACATTATTAACACTTGCACTGAATTAATCAAATTCATGTGAATGCCACATTTTCAGAATAAGATATGTGGTCTCTATTTTGGAGTTTTGAAACTTTTTTAAATGACAGGAATATACCAGTAACAATTTGCTAGAGCTCCCTAAGAAAAAACAGAGCTAGCGTAGGCAAACCAAGGAATATCTTTTTTATAAGGCACCCTCCTAGACAAGGAGACAGATGGGTACCCATCCAGCCTGTTTACTGAAATTCGCATAATCAAAGCATCAAAATTCAACTACAGCAATCAGAAGTCCTCTATGCATTATTTGCAGCGTAAGCGACATGATACAACTATATTTTGCAGGATTAAATCTGCATTCTGGAATAATTAATGAATCAATAAAATCTAACAAAACCTAATTTTAGGGGCAATACTACCAAAAATTATGTTCACAATGAAAAAAAACAGAAGTGAAATAACTAGCCTAGTGCAGTATTCTACTTAGCTGTAACTCTACAGTCAATATTGTTTAATTATACAATTTATGAACATAAATAAGTTTCATAGTTTATTTTGACTACCAAATGTATTTACTTATTTAAATTTCTGGTTTAAAAAATGCAAACAAATACACAAACAATGCAACTCAACTCACATATTACTAAGTTACATTTGTTATCTACATTTTGGGAATTTCTTAATTGTTAAACAATTACTTCAACATTTTAAAATGCTGCTGACGTTACTGGTGATTTTTTCCCCACAAACAGTTATGAGTTTTACATGTACACACATCCCTCCACAAATTGAAATCATTCTACCAAGAAATCCTAAACTACCTACAATATTAATTTCTTTCCCTTCCGGTTTATTTCCACTGGGTCGTTTTGGTGATTTGTTTTTTGTTTGTTTGCATTTTTTTTGTTGTTGTTGGTTTTTTGTTTTGATTTGGGTTTCTGCTCTTATTTACTTCTGGAAAAAAGGAACCTTAGCCTGCATTGATGTACCCTGGTTATGTCTTACACTCTTCATAACACAATATGCAATTTAAATGCAGCTCTGCAATGCACTGTATGAACAGCACTACCTAAATAATTATTTAGGGCCACATTAGCTTCACAACTCTTTGGCCATTAATCACCTTCCTTCTTTACTTAACATTTCCCCACTTCCTATAGCTCTGAAGAGAGCTGGCTTTTCTGTAGTGAATCACTGGGTGTCCAGCCCTCATTTCTGTGTATATAGATCTAAAGATCAGATTTCCACCCCCCCACATATATAATGTACTGGTCCAGCTATACAGAACTCTTAAAATAGAATTAAGTTGCATATAAAACAGCTATAAAGACTTTTTTTATTTTCCCAATAAGATAAAGCAACTTAATGTAAATCTAAATTAATCTTTTAAACACATTCTAAAATACATACTGTGGATATTTATTCAGCACATGGCACTTCTGAGACTTACTTGTGCACTGATTTTATTTTTAATTAGAGTGCAGCTAAGCAGTATGCTTTATATTCTCAACTATAACTTCAGTTCTTTGGTTTTCCTAGGGAGACAACCTGACCCATGAATCTGCACGTAGAATCTGGCTGATGTCCACACTTCCCAGAACTAGCACATTCTGGACAGACTGGCCACATCCACATCACACAGGATTTGGCCAGATTCTCCCTCAATCCCAGATGCTCCTCCCAAGGCCCCGAGACAATTTTTGAGGGTTTCAGTTCAGAATGCTTGCAGATTACCAGTTCAAGGGGTTTTCTATCAGCTGTGCCATGCATAGGTTCAACTGAAAAAATTAGTTGATCAGGAAGTCTAGAAATAAATTAGTAGTAGACCAAGGTCTGGGAGTAAAATGAGAGTCAAATTTACAGCCTAGCTACATTTATACAGTACAGTTTGGAAAAACACAGGGAGCAGACAAAGAAAACACTGGCAGTTTGGGATCCTGATACTAAAGAAAAGTCTTCAAAGAGCAGTGTCACTCTCCATATGATCCTAGATTCTCCAAATTAGACACTACTTATTTACAAAGCAGACAAAGGAGGCCTTTAAAAACAAAAAAAAAAAAAACAGTTGTCTGAGATGACCTGAACAAGGGTGTCTGCTCCCAAAAGTACATCCGAATTTTCTAACTGTATCAGATGTTCCACTCAAAGACACTTTCTCTTGTCCTGTCAATGACCTTTAAATTATAACATCTAAAGCCAAATACCACTGGAATGATTCAGTTCATCATAGTACACCAGTATTCAATCTGTAATCTCTCTGTTTAGGTGACAAGAGGAGGGTTAGAGGCTACTGTTCATTTTAGCCTTCACTTTAACCTTTTTTCTCTATTAGGTGTCATATAAAAACAGTGCTCTTTCCACATTCATCATGCTGTTTCGTATTCTGTTAGTCCCAGGAAAATAGTTCTCTGCCACACACAATGGTTATGTGTGTTCCCAGAATATACGTCTGCCCACAGCCTGCACTTTAAGGAAGTGATGATGAAAAGGTGAGGGAATAATAGGAAGACTTGAAGGTATGAAAATAACAGTGCCCTTTAGGAACAGGTAAGTCACAGGCTGAGGTTCACAGGAACTTTAAACACAGTAAGACAAAAAAAAACAGAATTAAAAGGATTGAGGTTTAAAGATATTTTTCAAGTACATAAGGAACAACACTGATAAGGGAGAGAATAATACCTCTGAAGGACAGGAAGAAATATTTACTGCTGAAATAAATACATTTTAAAATTTTAAGAAAGGAAGATGTGCAACAGATACAGAGGAACTGCATTTAGTCAAGATTAGACTATGTGAACATCAAGAGTTCCAAGCCACTTTTCAATGCCTCCAACACAAGATCCCTTGCTAATAGTGGGATCCAGCAGCATCCCACTGGAATGCAGATTAACCCTTTGAAAGTGAGTAAAATCTGCTATGGTCATCAGCATACAAATACAAGCAGTATTACTAAACCTCATGCTCAGAAAACAAGTAGAACCTGAAAAAAAACAAGATATGTTTTAAAAACTGTGAAAATTCAACTTTTATCTATCTTCTTCACCTGTTTTTAAAGGTTTGGTTGTTGTGGGTTTTTTTAACCTCAAGGTATGCCTGGGTTCGTGCTTCATGCTTTTCTCTGCAGCCGTGACAGCCAGATACTTACCTGGCAAGGAAACTATGATTCATAGTCATTTAATGATTGCTGAAGGTAAACCTTTAGGAATATCACCAATTATTGCAAGACAAAAGCTAGGAGCCTACAGTAGTAAACATGTATTTCTACGCTTACTAGCTCATACAACAGATCTCTTATATCAAATCCTTCCATTTTCCTCTGAGAAATGCTGTTTGCTTTGTGGTATGGGAGTTGCTACACAGGTAAGTCAGAACAGATAATATAAAATTCTTGTTTAAAATTTTAAACATTCACTTCATTTGTGTTCCTGACACTGGCATTCATTTCCTAGAAAGACTCTAGAGAACAGATACGGGAGAAATAGTTTTTGGATGTACTAGATAATGTTCAAACTGTAAATACGGAGTTGCTTTTCTGAAAATTTCACACTGTTATCCTATTTCTAATTGGAATAAAAATAGAACATGTGACAGAAATGACCAATCTAGTTAAATATTCCCAACTCACTTTCAAAAATGCATTATGCACCAATAATTGTTGATACTGAAATGCATGAAAAATACTGCAAGCCATTACTGTGAACAGAAATTGAATGAATAAAGATAGCTATTCATCAGGAATTACTTTTCCACAGATACTAGCATGTATTTAAAAAATCCCCCACCTGCTGTGCAGCTGCTGGAGAGTGAAAGGAGAAAGAGGTTAAAGATGGCCTTGGAGCATCTTTTGTAAAAGATGGCTAAAAAAGCCTAAAGCAAAATACAGAGATTTTCCTCAGGGTGTAAGAATTCAGCTGAAAAGGGTTTTCTGAGATTGGAGCTGGGCCTTTATAATCTTAGACAGAAACTCAGGATAAATTTAAAGTGAATTGTAGTAGAAAAGTAAAATGCTGTCATACAAGCAAGATAGGGAAAAAAGATTTCTGATACAGGGAAATTTCATCTGTGTTAAAATAGATACAGTATAAAGCATGCAAATACTTGTCATCTTGTATATGTTGGTGTATTGCTTCAGTTTGTGTTTTCTGTTTGAAAACTTGGAAAAAAGAAATTAACAGCAGGTCTAGCACTGTCTCTTTCACTAACTTTTTTTTTTTCCTTCAGCCCTTTCAATGCAATAAAATATTTAAAAGCAAATTGGAGAAACCATCTATTTCTAGGAGACCTTGCTATTACACTATTGCAGTTTCACAGAGACAATTCTGGACTTCTGAAACATCTGTGCCTGCTGAAGGCAGCCATTGCTGACTACAAAACTCTTAATTGAGCTGAGCACTCTATTCAGTTTATTTGCAGGACTCTGCACGGTTCTAGCAAACCTATTGCAGTTCAGTACCAGTGCCACTAACCACACTTCCAAAAAAGCAGTCAATTTCTTCAGCTTACTCTCAACAAAGAGTTTGCATGATCAGCAGTACTGCAGCTATAGGATGACCATTTAAAATGCAACATTGCAATGTTTCTTCAAGGAGCTCATCCTTGTGAAGAGAAGCATATGAAGTTATTAAAGATTTGTTTTAACATTCTGAAGGTTGGAGGTAGTTTAAGTAAAGCCTTAGTCAAATGTAAGCACAAAGGACCATGAACTTCAGGTGAGCAAGATCTGGTCATGTAAATAAATTTTCTTGAACTAGTATTTTGTTAAACTTGCCATAATTTTCTATATGGATATGATGCAATTACTAAAGACCACAGCAAGACTAACAACTTGGAAACACGTCCGAGAAAAAAAAATACAAGCCAGGTATTGGTGAACAGCAGTTATCCTTAAATAATAATGAATTGTACACTGGTTAAGAAAATACATAATTTGTCTCCCTAACAGTACTCACAGTTGCCTCATTACAGTTAACAAGAGTTTTATAGTCTTCTTACAACCCCTTTTTTCTTCTTTAATGAGAAAGAGGAAGAATCTCAAAACACCTCTGTCAATAACTCTTTCAAAGTTCCCCCCAGCATGCATTGCTTCTCCAGGGAAGTGAAAGCAAGATAATCTGGGGATCACTTGACATGAAGCATATGAACATAGCTAAGTAATGAAGGACTACAGTTAGCTAATCTAAAATTGTATGTTTCTTTCATTACTCAGTCTGAACATCCTACTTCAATCTTGATAATACACCAGCATTCTCAGTCTTGATATTTAATGTAATCATATGCAATCACTATGACTGACAACCATAATTGTCTACCTTAACCTAGTGTCTTTCTACAGCCAGTAAAACCAACTTAGAACCATCTTTCCTCTTGCCTTTCAATGGTTTGTTTACTTTCCTCAGAACTTGAATATGCTTGATCTTAAACTCTCTCATTATCTTGCATTAAATTTATCCAAGAAGGTCTTTTAAGACCGTTGAACAAAAACATCATGCTATCAAAAACCAGAGAGAATCATGGATGCTAAAGAAACTTGTACCATGCACATCTTTTCCTTTCAAAAACATCCAAAGTCTCGAGAAGCACCTGAACGATAAAACAGCCTATCAACAGCTATATATAAACACAGTTCTCATTACTTTAACTGTTATGCCTGTTCACACTTTAAGATTAAAAACATCAAAAGAAAGTACATCTTCACTTCAGTTACTCTAAAATTCATACAAGTTCTATTCAGACAATATTTTCTCTTCTTTTTTTTTTTTTTTTTAAGGAGAAAGCTTACAGTCCTGAACTCCTAAGTAATGTGTAAACATTTCAAAGTGAAAGAGAACTTAAGAACTAGACTGAGTCTCAGGTCTATTTTAATCTCAGATCAAATTACAAGTCTAAAAAAATGTAACCAAGCTATTGAGACTCAAGATACATGAAATGTTAACACTAGTAAGGAGCAGTGTTAACTGCTCCTTAAGACAGTGAGAAATTAGTTTCTGTGTTGTACATCTCTTCCTTTCTAGTTGTCCTGTCATCTAGGAGCAATGTCTTCTAACTTTCAAATGTTATGAAATTTCTACATATTTATATATTTGCTTTCATCTCATAGTAGCAGCAAAAATATCACATAATTGTGCTCAGGTATGTAGAATCTAGCCAGCAGTTGTCCACAAATGTTTCAAAACACTTCCTTTAGTACAAAATTATCCCTATCTGTAAGCCAACTAGGAATCAAAGCATTGCAGTCCATCAAAAGGAAAAGTTTCTTCCAACTAGCTTAATTTTTGTCAGGACATCTAAGTTCAGCAGAAGTATGGGGTGTTACATCACATAAGAATCAGGTACCTGAAAATGACACACCTTTTAACAAAAGACAGTTTTTATTATTTGTACATGATTTTTGATGCCCCCACCATTAAGATAATTCCTTTAAAGCTCTGGCCTCAATGAGGCTGGATGTCTAAATGGCAGAGGTACAATTTCTGCTGCTTTTTTTGCCTGATGTGATATGACATACTTCCATTCTTTTACCAAGGGCCATGTTATTTCAGAGCTTGAGATACAATGTGGATATTGTATCTGAAAAACAATAAGAATACACAGATATTAAAGGAAACAACCTTGGAAGGAAGGCTTAGAAGTAAAAATTTAAATCTGTCTGAATCAATACTTTTCCAAAGACAACTTGCATCTTTATGTTAAATACATACAGCAAGTGATGATAAGTTAAAATTGCTCTTAAGAGTTCCACTGTACTCTGTTCCTTATTGAAAGCTCATAAATATAACTTCTAAAAAATATGGTATGTATGAGCTATAGGATTTAATTTCAGACTGTTTATATTACATTTCTAGCTCATAATTTCATTTTTCCAGCAGCTTTCCTCAAATTTATATGACCTTATGGTGTACATAGACAAAGTGTTCTAATTTAAAATGCTCTAAAGAAGTTTCAGCTTTACACTCATGGCCATATTGGATATGAGCATGCCTTAACTCCTGATGGTGTCTGTTACGTGTAAAAAAGATATGAAAAGATATGAGATCATTTTGATATAGTCTTTTTCTAGACTATTAGTCTCAAAGAATGTGAGATTTTTGCCAGCTACCCTGCAGCAAAAGCACATGGGAATATCTGCTTTTTTCTAGTAATTCAACCATCAAACATTAGAAGAAAAGTTAATTTTCTTTGAACTATGAAGATGCAAGGACAAATCTTCACAGAGTATCTTAACTTTGACATTGATGCCTCCTTTTGTTCCCTTCCAAGCATGAAGTTTGTCCATAACTATCTCCTATAATGGATAATATACCTAGAAAAAGGTTTGGTCAAATCTTTAAGCTTTTCAAAACAAATGCTTAGACCATTAGATCTCTACTTCAGAAATGCACAAGATACTTTAACTGAGCAATCTGATCTAGTCGGAGATGCCCCTGCTCCTTGCAGGGGGGTTGATATTAGATGACCTTTAAAGGTCCCTTCCAACCCAAACAGTTCTAAGATTCTAGGATTTTGAGAAACATCCTTTATTCCATAGTTATTTTGCAAGGCTTTTTAATTTTTTTCTCCAGCTCTCATGACATCTTCTTAAGAAACAGCAGTTACTTCAGATTTTTGCATTTCACACTTAAAATACCTAGAGCAGAAGGAGAAGAGGGTTGGGGCTTTTTTACCCTTATAGAATGATATGCAGCATTGATATTCCTTCTTAGCAGTTATCAATTTGACCTCCAATGAACAGAACAGATTAAGGGAAACTCATTTAGGAGTCAGGTTATGACTTCAGTGATTCATACTGGCTGATAATTAACTGCATATACTGAACAATTTATGAGAGCTCTAAAAATTGAACTTCTGCACTGTAAACTACAGTATACTACAGAGACAAGATGGTTTGGGTAGTATTTACTGTAAGCTGTTCACAGGAACAACAGGAGAAAGATGTGGTCAGTCTCATTTCCCAGAAAGGTTTCTTTTCCCCAGGTACTCTTTTTCACAGTTACTACAAGAATGCATAGTAAATTACAACCAGTACCAGTTGTACTGGTACCATTTAGGTACCAGTACCTAAATTACTAATTTTATTTAGTAATTGCTATATAAATATTACAGTAAGCAACTTATAATTATATTTCAAATACTTTAGCTAAAGAAAGATCTGAAATTCTAGTTAACTATCCACTAAAGCAAAAAGTGGTGGTTAGCTGCTTTTTCTGTTCATGTTGCAGATTAATGCATGCACACAGTGTGACTGCTTTCTATACTCTCCTCTACCTAAGTTTCCTGTAACAAATTGTAAACCAAATTGTCACTTGAGTTTTCTTCAGATACATATTCCTCATATATATCATTATCCTGACTTTGGCTGGGATGGAGCTAAGTTTCTTCTCAGTAGCTGTTGTGTTTTGGATTTAGTACAGGATTTGGTGTGTGAAGAATGTTGATAACACACTGATGCTAATTGTTGTAAAACTATATCTACTTTTAGCAATGCAAATGCAGAATTAGTAGCATCCCATGTGGCAGCAATGCACGTGTTACAAGGCAGGCTTAAAGAAAACTTCAGTTTTCACTGAAAATTGATCAACTGAACACTACAAATTACACAAGCACTACTACATTATCCAGACTGAAAATATACTACTGTCCTTTTCTAATAAGATGTTTAGAGTCTATTATTCATAATTTCCCACTAGAGTGAAGTATGATGGTTAAAAAAAATTAAAGTGTTATTTATTATTGCTGTAGGAAAAAAAAAAAAAAAAAACACAAACTTTCTGGAGGACAT
>WHYT01015768.1:105734-117895 GCA_009806455.1 Tetrax tetrax
TAAGAAAAAAAAAAAAAAAAAAAACCAAACTTTCTGGAGGACATGGCCCCACTGAAATCACTGAGAAACCAATTTCTATAAACTTTAATATCAACTACTGTCATTTTCTTACAGAGAACCACCTAGACAGATCCAGAAAGGGACTTGGGCTCTCCCTCTGTGCTACTGCTTAGTCTTGTAAAAATGAAAAACCTGGCTTTATTCATGTGAACAATCTCATTGATGTCTCATATGCATAAAGCTAAAAGCCTGATCGATTTTTTTTTTTCCAAGCAAGATTAAAACTAATGCTAATTCACTCACGTATTATTCCAGTTCCCGTTATAAAAAAATGCTAGCTTGCGTTTTTCCAATTGTGAACTTCAGAAATAGTTATTTATGACAACACTTTAAAAGCAGAAAAAAATAAAAGTTTTCTCCAAATTGCACAGCCAAGTTGGATTTGATCGTCTTGCAGGAGCACTTTTTCTTCAGAACAGAATAGCAAGATATGCACACAAAAAAGTGTGTAACATCAATAAGGAAAAATTATTCCAAGGGCTAATCAGGGGAAGGAAAGAGTCCATTAGCATGAATTGAGTAAACCTATCTTTCAATGGTTTCTATTGTTTTTACTTCAGAGTGAAATAGTGGAAAGGAATTCAAGATTACTGATGACCTGTGTATTTGTTTTCCTTTTTTCTGTTTCAAACACAGACTGACTTCTGTATTCATGTTTTCTTGAGAGGAGCTACAGATCTAATGAACTAGTCTACTTTTATTTCCTTTTTGTGAGAACATTCTTGGACATGAACAGCTTTTTTAAAAGATAAGTTTTTTAATTTCCATTGTTGGAAAGTGTGACAATTACACTATGTAGACAACTACAGCTGGATTCAGAGCAAAGTTACTTTGAATATTCTTTATATTCTGAATTCCTTACTTCATTGCATACTATAACTGCTGTGGGAAGATAACTGTAGTTGGATTCAAATTCCAATTTGAAACCCAATGTAAAGCGTCTTTCTAGGACTGCATAATTAAGCAGCATTTGTTAGAGTGAATTTGAGTTCATAAATTATTGAACATGGGTTAATTTTGCTTGGCTTAAAAGCACCACCTGTTCACTCCTATAAAAAAGTACCATAACTTCTGTTTCAGTGAAGTATTTAATTCCTACATAGTTGGTTTCATCCTTTCATTATGCAGTTGGTTTATGAATACCTTCCAGTACTGAGAGAGTCAACATGTGCCCCATTTCTTTGCCCATCACACATCTGAGAGTGAAGCACTACAATTCCAAGCGTGTTTTCCAGGTAGGGAAATCAATACAGATGAGAGCAGCTCAGACACATGTACCACTGCGTACCACTGCTTAAACAACTGCAAGGCAAACTGCTGTTCATCAATGACGTTCAGAGCAGCAGTGGTAGTTACCACCTTATATAGCAGCTCTTGAGATGGAAGACTTAATGACTGCTAGAAAACAGCTACTTACCGAAGCCTTTCATAGCAGTTGCAGCATTCTGCTCCTCTCAATAGCTGTTACATACCAGACTGCTGTGGAAAATGCTCCTTTTGCCTTCTCATGTGGAGTTGTTTCCAAAAGACAAGCTTAAAAATGGTTTTACAACTGTGAAGTTTAAGAAGGGGCTCGATAGATTGCAGTGAGTCACAAGCAATCACTATGAAGGCTTTAATACAAATCTTTTTCCACAGAATCTTTTATCTCTGATGGTATGATGAACCCTTGACTTGCTTGGCATCTGATGAGAAGACAA
Source organism: Tetrax tetrax (assembly GCA_009806455.1). Taxonomy (NCBI): domain Eukaryota; kingdom Metazoa; phylum Chordata; class Aves; order Otidiformes; family Otididae; genus Tetrax; species Tetrax tetrax. The sequence continues at coordinate 107,495 of WHYT01015768.1, forward strand.
AAATTCACAACTTCGGATGAAAAACAGAAGGTTACAAGTCACCTAAAAATCTATGTGGATCCTCAGGACATGGATTCTGTGGTATTTTACCTCCATTGATTTTGTAACCAGAGATCCACAGTTGTGCCTTAAAAAACAGACCTGTCATACTCTGTCCTATCATTTCTATCTTTAATTAGTGTAGAGTGTCTATCCTACGTAGTCTTGTAACCTGAAAGAGGCTATTTTATCAAGGTACAGGGTTAGAAGTTTTTATCATTTGTTGAAATAATCTGTTCAAGGAAAACATTCATAAGATGTAGTTTGGAAAAAAAAAAAACCAAAAAACAAACCAGTGGAAGAATTTATCCCACAAGTTCTCCTTTTAAAAGTATTCTAGGGAAACTGTCAGCTCTTAGAACAAGATAAAGTGAGTCACAGACACTACAAAAGCATTACTGTCAGGAGCATGAGATGCTCAAAGGAGAGATACATTTAAAGCCTTTCAATGTAGGGGGCACTGTGGGAATTCTGTGGAGGCTGGGATCAGAGACGCCCACTCTCCTCTTCTAGCTGTTGAATTTTAAACCTCAAGTGATCCATTTCATCAGTATAGATGTTGAAAAAGGACCCATGAAAATAAGCAGAAAAAAACCAAGGCTGAAATACATGAACACAGTGGCAAGGTAGCAACAAGATAAAAATTATTACTTTCCTTTTCTGAGCAGCATTTTAAGTTCACAACGTAATAGAGCGAGGGCACAAGAAACCATGCACATGTAGAATTCCGTCACTGTCAAGGCACTCCATCTTCCTCCTGCTTCTGTTTATTCCTCTATCTTTATATCAAAGTTTAATTCTACATCTTGAGTGTTTAACTGGCAGAGATGTGCAAAGAAAGTAAAAGCTTCATGAAGCATGTGTATGATAGGAGAAGTAACAGGGACATAAATGCAATAAGAACTAAATTTTGAACAAAAAAGTGAGTCACTCAGTTTTTCTTTGCAGGGGTTTAGGCCCTCATGCTTAAATGTATTACTGCAGGTAACTTTATTGCCATGAACTTAAATATATTATTACAGCTCTGAGACCTCAGTCTGAATTCAATAAACCAATATGTAAAGTTCTGGTCTCTCAAATCCAGAAGTCTTGCCAGAATTACATATCCTTAGTCATAAAAGCTCTTATCCCATGGAATTCACATCAAGTCATTCCCTTCTAGAAACACTCAGCTGAAAAAAGAATATAGACCTTTCTTACAGTATGTGGTAGAGACTGGCACTAAACATTAAAGACATGTCACTCTGATCTCATCCTGTAGTTGTTCATGCAAAAAATTGTTTTTCTCTTTCACATCCCTCAGATACAGACCTTTTGATTTTGGTTTGTTGTGTGGATTCAAAAACATAACTGTGAAATAGACTCGGTTTCACCTGGCTTAAAGTCAAAACTAGTCATCTTTATACGCTTCCCACAACACTCAGAACCCTGTTCAGGCCAGACAATCTTTTTCTTTGTAACCTTCATGCAAATTTTTAACTTGGTACTGAACGGGAAGCAAACTTCCTTGATGTAGGAGGTCTACACAGCCTCTTGCTACTCCAAGTCTAATTTACCTAATCAGCACTACAGCTTACAAGCTCCAGCATTTGTAAAGCATTTACCACCTAGTTAAAAACAGTATAGTATGTTTGTTAAGAATATTTTTATTTCTGTATACTACCAGGAGAATATTTTAGCATTTTTCTTTTGATGTCAAGTGCTATCTACTAAACAAATCCACACTTTTTTTTTAATTCAAGAGAATGCAAAATAGGTGGAGAGACTGCATTTGTAGGTCTATGATTCTTATTTAAGTAGCTGCTTACATAAATCCTCAGGTATGTAAGATTAATTATTTGCTTTCTAATCCCTGTTCAAAAGAATGCATCTGCTTTTATGTTTAAATCAGATTTTAGCATCCTTTTTAAAGCATTTGACATTAAAAATGCAGGCACCTGTACATTCAAAAGAATTGTTGTAATGCTATTGATAATCGTCTGCTACTTAGCACGCCTTTGCAAAAGCTGTGATGAGCTGTCACACATTATCTGTTTGCTATGATATTTGCCTTGGAGTTAAGTATATTTTCCACAAAGGTTTACAATCATGGATATCACAGTGAAGACTGGCATTCCAAGCACAAACATAGATCTTTGATATTAGGCTAAAAACTTGGATATTAGGGAAAAAACTAAATCTATGGGAACATACTGCAAGTTGAACCGTTATGTTTAGAGAATCGCCTAAACAGCCAGCCTGACTCCTGCATTTGGAGTAAATAACCCTTGACAAGGCAAATCTACTGATATAGACAAGTCTATTTAGATGCACAGTCAAGACCTTCCTGAAAATACTTATGTCCACTATCCTACAAACAAAGAGCAAGAGCAAGAAACTATTAGCTTAAAAACACATCCAGATTTCCATCTCATGCAAACCATTCTGTTGATTTCTCTTAGCCACGACCTTCCTGAGTTTGCTCAGGTTTACGTGCATTTCTAATCACTGTAATCCTAAAACAATGGCTGCTCCAGCCTCAGAACTGCTTCTGCAAAGACCAGCAAGCTACCTTCCGATTCAGGTCTGCCCTGAGCAGGAAGACATTTTCAAGTAAAGCTCAAAGAGCATCCATGGACCCTTTTTAAAAGGGACCCTAGATAGTTATCTCAAGGGATTTAAGTATTCCCTGATACCATTTATTTTAGGGGAGTTATCTTTGGCCTGAACCAAAACATCAGGTCTAGAATTAAATCCTTTTCAAAAGTCTTCCTATCTGAGCTTTGAGACTGATTATAGAACATCAGTTATTCATTAAGTGTCCCAAAAGCCTGCTCCCTTGGAAGAGTAGTTCCCTTGTCTTGTACTCGGATGAGACAAAGCTGAACCTCACCTTTTTCTCAGCAGAATGCTTGAACCAGAAATGAACTGCCTATTGTGAAGTGCTGCAATCATATCATGCAGAAGGTAATTTTCCACTGTTTGCAGTCAAACCACATGCTAGGCCAGAGTAAGACAAGCAAGATGCTATGATGCAGCTCCTAAAGCAGAAAATACATTTACTAGCCATTTTATCAGGTGAGTTATCTTTCAGAGGACATTTATCACTCTGCTTCCACTTAAATGCATGCTGGATGTTGATGTGAATATTATAATCCAACAACCCAGAAGTGTAAAAGAGAAATTGATAAGGACCTAGAAACACCGTTTGACTATCTCATATCCCAAGGCAGAATCAACTGTGTCTAAACTGAAACTCTATACCTGAAACATTGTTTGTATCAATACTTCCTAGCTTCTACCTAAATTGGGACCCTTCGCATTAGATTTGGGTCATGAAGTTTTCTTTAGTACTTAATTACTCCACATTTTATCGTGCTTCGTTATCCGAAATAAATGTAATACTTGTCTAACCGTTAAGTCTCTTCATGGCACGTGTAATACAAAGGCTCATTACATCAAGCTTACTGCAGTAACTCAACTATTTTCCGTTCAATTACAGAATACACCAATTTTTCCTGCTGAGTCACCTCAAATTCAATTTCTCATTGAGAATTCAACTAAATTACTCGCCCATGAATTAACAATGCTGAATGCTAACACAGACATTGAATTATATTACATTTTATGACTAGAAGATGTAATTGCAGCTGACAAGCTCTGCTTCATTTTTTTCTTTTCTAATTTTGACTTATTGATCCTGCCTTTTAAATACAATACTCTGGCCAAAAAAATATCCATAATTATTTTGTAGGATTTAGGATGTATCCTAGCAGATCACACAAACAATGCTTCTATTTCATGTACTGAATATGGTCCAGACATCTCCTCCAGAGTGGTTTAATGGACTGCAGACGAAACAGTGTTAACTGTTCCTGGGTTTACTCACTAATAAGACCCATTATCCTGAAACCACATTTCAGTGCATGAAGTATTATTTGGTTAGCACAATCACCTGTTGGCAAGTAAAGAAAACAGATGTAACCCATGTAAGAGCAGACAAAATTATCTTGCTGCCTCCTAGAAGAATGAGCATATTATCATCCATACCCTTTTTCTTTAATCTTGAGTGCTTCAGCTCATGTAATAAAAGCCAAAATCCAAATAAAATTGAAAATCCAATCCAAATTACAGTGTAACTTTCAAGTGCCACCCAGTTAAGGAGAGATAATTACCCATAATCCTGGATATTCATAGTATCTAACCAAGCCTGATGAGCTATGAAAATTGAGCTGTAATTCATTAGAACAGTATTTCTGCCGAAATGGAAATAACACAAGATTGTTATCCGCTACAGTATTTTGAATATACTTACAGTCAATCAACTCAAGATGCACACAATTGAATGCAACTAACACCCAGAAATTTCAAAACAGCAAGATGTTAAGTTTAGGGGTTTGATTTTGTTTTTATTTAATAAAAATTGGCTACTTAAAGCAAATTCTGTGTTTACCTCATAGTGGAAGAGAAAAAGATTTTACAGCTGCATGCATATTTCAGAAGAGTTGAACCTGTGGGGGCCTATCTTGCAGGAGATTTCCTTCCCAAGAAACCAGGAGAACAAGCACAGAAAGCACAGCCATGTATATTAAAGAGGTTCCAGTGAGACTGATAGGAGCTAAGAGTATGGAGTACAGTTGATTAAGTCTGGTAGGAATTTTTCAATTGCTGTCTCTTTTACACTGGTGTCATTGGTACATAGTGCTGGTAATTACTTAAATAACAGTAAAATAATACACAGGTATGGAGAGCTTGAATAACAATAAAATAATATACTGGTATTGAGAGCTTAAAACATACCTGCCCATTAGTATCAGCTCCTTCCTTTGGTAATGTTAAATTTGGGCACAAATATATGGATTTTGTATTTAGTGGGCAATTCCAACAAAATACTTTGCAACAGCACTTGCTGTGTCATCAAAATGCAAACATTTTTGCAGAGTAGCTCAGTTTCAAGCAGAACAAAACCCACCTGGCTTTCTGGCAGTTAGCCCAGTTACACAGTACCAGTAGAATTGCCCAGAAATTGTGGACTCTAGAGTATCTGCAAAGAATTTCATGTTTTAGTTGCCCCAAGAATCAAGGAAAATTTCAGAATACTGAAATCTGAGACAGGGATACATACTGTACAGAAGGTTAGCCAAAGTAAATCATTCAGATAGGAATTTTCACACACCATTACCAAGTAGATAGTCACACATGCAGTTCCTCAATTTCTAACTACATTTTCCTATACTGTATGTGAAAAGTGCACTTCTAAATAGCAGAAGAGACTTGCCCACAATGTACTGAGGAATTTACTCTTCCATATAGACTACAAATGCAGATAATAACTTCTGAAAGAAAACTAGAAACATTATAAGTGTGCACTGTTTCTTTTATGTTAATATTGTTCTGGAATTTAGCATATTCAGCTTCTAAATAAGTTAGTGCCTGAAATGCTTTATCTGCTGCATTCTTTAATTAGCATGTTACTATAAATGGCTAAACTACTATATTTAATGACATTTAGCAATACATGTCAAGACATGTTACTTGCTGACTATGACACTTTTTTGTACATTTGCTGGTTTTGTTTTCCTTATGGTTTTACTCCTTAATATTAATAGATAATTTACTAATCAGATAGGAAAGTCCAATCTAATTTTATTGGGTTTTCAGTTTTAATGGGATCTGCAATTTTAATAGTTTAAGTACATCTTCCATTCCTAGCTCTAGTTACACCAGCTTTGCTTCTAAGAGATATCCTCCAGTACCAATAAGTTATCGATACAATTCCTGAAGTGAAGTTAAACTACGGTTGCAAGCTGGGTTATAGCAAGAGACTCCAGAAGCCATTCAAGCTACATTATAAAATGCATCTTTTAAGGGCCTGCTGTTGATTCCAGAAATCAACTTAAATAGCATCTGCATGGGTAGCTGCTACTAATGCGCTGAATTGGCAACTGTCTCTGTTCCTACCCTGCTGCAATAGCATTGGCGGAGGTTCCCAGAGCAATTGATCTTGGAGATCTCCAGAAAACCAATCAAATAATCAGCAAGTACAGGAGCAAAATGCTGTTAGTGCTACCGCCCAAACATGGATGTGTGCCTAACAACGTCAGCTAGAACTGCATGAGTCTTAAGCCACACGGTAGAAAAGTAACTTTCCATCAAGATACATCTTCTTGTGGTCTTTCTATATTCAAGCATGACAAGCTTGTGAATTATTACAAATGCTGGTATTTAAGGACTGACTAAGCTTGTGGGAACGATGTACTTCTCTAAATGATTACCAACCATTCATCTGGCTAATGTGAGGCCAAAGCTGGCCTGACTGCCTGGCCCAAGGGAATATAATTAACTCGACAGTCCGGTTGCGTTTGCGAAGTAGGATGAGCCCCAGGAGGTGCGCGAGTAGGAGAGAGAGCGCTTGCTGCCACCCAGCGTGCAAAAATGGGCTGGCAATGGAAAGCACGACAGCCTTGTTTCCTATCAAAAGTGTCTGCATATCAAACACCCCTCATGGCAACCAATACAAGAAGATAGAAATATACTTACACGGATTTTTCAAATTTCCCTACATCTTAAACCAGCTGGAAAATGATTCCTTACATTCTTCCACCAGAACACCCTCACCAGAAAGGGGTGACCTTAGGAAAGCATGTTTGAAAACAGCTAAGTACATTTAAGTATTATTGATTGCACAAGTAATAGCGCCAAAAGTGATTACACAGTGTGGTACTTACAAAAATAATTACACTTCAGAAAATCAAAATTAATTTGTACACTTCTGCTACACTTTTAAAGTTGTTGACATTTCATTGTAGTGCTCCTAATGAAATGAAAATTATTAATAATTGTTTCTACTTCAGTGTGACAAATGTCATTCAGGTTAGGATATGAATTTGTTAGTACCTCGTCAGATCGCTAAGTTGACTTTTGGCTGATGTTAGTATTTGAAGGGGGGGAGTTATTCGGATCCATCAGATGCAAGTTTATACAGGCCAATCATATTATGATCTATATGTATGCTGATGAAGCGTGTGAAGCATGAACATTACGCTAAGATAACTGCCCTGGATATACGGCAGTTTCCTCAGAAAGAAGTATTATCAAGAGCCAGTTTTGTAAAATCAAAGCCTCATGCAATGATGGCTGTATTAATATTTTAAAAGTTTTCTCATTTATCCAGAACTTATTTCACTAGCTCTGACTGATGATAAAATCTTGGCTGTAGACGCCACACAGAACATAGGAGCCTCCTAGGGATCTGCTCTGTCTGTACTTGGGGAATGGATACTCCTGCTTTCCCAGTTGTTCCCATAAATCCAAGTGGCATATTGACAAGTTTGAAAGAACTGCTTGTATAAAGCCACCTGCTCAGTAAACATATCCTTGTTTACAAAAACCAACAAAACAAATAAAAAAAAAAAGTAACAGCATATCATTTTTAACAACATTCTCCTAGATCTGGGTAGAATTTTATTCCTCTGCTAACATTGCAGGCATATCATCAACATGATATGCTTTGATCTCATTTCCATTATACTTTACTTGCAATTAGAGACAGCAAAGAAAAGGCTATTTAAGGAACTTGTTTTCTCAGAGATACAAGCAGATATCAAACTTGATGACAAAAACTGTTTAAGTGGTCAACCTACAATAGCAAGTAAGCAGCCAAGTAACCTGGCACAAACAGACATAATTTGATTTTAAGCTATATTTTGATTAAAAGAATGACCCACGTCTCACCCACTCTGATAATAAGTTGTTTCACTTTCAGTAGATAAGCACAAACCTCCCCAAACGAAATGCTTGCCTCAGTTCTCCCTTTACATTCCCATCGGTAGCTTCCCACTTTGACTTTTTAGCTAATCAATAAGTTAAAAAGAAAAATTAAATAGACTAGAAAGTTACATTTTTATTTTTCATCTTATGCTTGCTTCTTTTATCCCATCCACCTATAAATCTCTGGTTTATCCCTGTTCAGTTTTACCACACTCATGATATTTAGAGTGGTGATGTTTATTTCTCCTACAGTTTCAGTTCCCAGGCTCTTAAGATTATTTGAGAATCCCAACTTCAATTTAAAAATCCTTATATTGCTAGCACTCAGGTTCTGAGAACAGTGTGAAAGTACGACTCAAGTGTACTCTAAAAGCTCTAAATAAAAGCAAAGAAAAGGTTTATGCTGAACAAAACAAAAACCAGAGAACACATTCTTAATGTATTCTCAGAATTGCTTGTCAGTGGTTTTTTTTTTTTTTAATTGCTGCATTTCATGAAGCAATTATGCTTAAGTGCTGCATTCTGATCAAAAAGATGTGTTTTACACAAATGTCACAAACCTGGTGCAGTGGATAACAGGCTGAGTATTTCTGAAGAGCTCTACCAGGATGAACAGAGAGATGATATTAAATGGCCGGTAAAATCATCTCACTTATATCACTTTCTCATAACAGTGATGCATAAAAGCTAGTAACACAGCCTGCTTGCTCACACTTTGCAACCTGGCAATGCCATTCACACACAGCATCCCCCACCAAAATTGCCCTTGAAATTTCATTTTGTCCTTAGGGTGATTTAATACACCTTTCTCCCTCAGGAGGCCAGCAAACACCCCACAAAAAAGAATATTCCAGGTAAAACTCTCTCACACAATTCCCATTGCAGGAAAATAACTGCCAGGGCAGTACCTGCTCAGCCTAGCTGTACCAAGCCTACTTGACAGTACTGCCTTTACCATAACACAGCTCTGCTGAGGAAAGCTCTTATATGGTTTTTTTTTTTCAGCAATAAAATCTAAACTCTCACCTGAAATTTTGCTTAATCAATGCACTCTAAGCAGAGCACTGACTCAAATTACAGCAAGCCAACAGCCTCTGCCTCCCCTAAGGAGAACCAAACTCAGACTTACCTCAGCCAGCTGCTCTCACTTTCGGGGCAGGAATGGGCCTGGTTTTTCCCTGAAGGATTTATAGCTGCAGAGAGAGACACGGGAAACAGGACATGAAAGGGCGGGAAGTCAAACCCCAAAGAGCTTTAGGGAAAGAACAGGGGTTACCTGTGCTTGTAGTCCTCACTGTGGGTGGGAAGGGGAGCTGGCTCGGGCCTGTAAGGAAGTGCTGACTGTATTCCCTCCAGGTGCAGCTGCAGCTTTGATGAGCACCAGCTGCCTCTAATTTGAGGAAGTATAGGGTTTTTTTTTCCAGACCAGTTGTTGCTGTTTACCCCATTACCTCACAGGCTGTGAGAAGATAACAAAGCTAAGATGGTCTCCGTTCCTGGGGGCTGACAGGGGTTTCTCCTGGTTCTAGGCTAGCTCAACTAAGTCAGGCCTTACTGAGCCTCAGCCTCTTACGGCTTGGTTATTCAGCCTTCAGCCGTCCCTGTGAGCAGTAATGCCCTGGATCCAGGTGACTCCATCTTTGAGTCTTGTAGGCTGTGAGCGTGCTGTTCCTGGCTGATGTGTGGCTGCGCGGTGTATGGAGAGGGTGTGCTGCCGTGGGGGTGTTGGTGGTGGGGCTACACCCTGTTGTAAGAGAGAGGTAAGCAGCCAGAGCCCTGAAATGTTACATCAGGTATTTAACTTTTGGTAGGCAATGGGAGTTGGTTTGTGAATCCCTGGCTGTAGTCTCTGGAGGAAAAAAGGAGTTTGGATTTTGACCTAAAAGGCCTGGTTTCGCGGACTGCTTGAGAAATAATATAGAGGTCTGGTCTTGTGTGTGGTTTGTAATGCTTTCAGGTGAGTCTGACTCTCCTGATAGAAGGTATTAGTCCTTGTCTCAGTCAGCATCTGAAGGAGCTGAGGTGTGAGGGAAGCTTCTCTTGCTTGTAGTGGTGTTCAAGGGGATATGTATCTGGTTTATTCTGCTAAGTCTAGAATGTGAAATAAAAAGAAATTTTATTTCAAGAACTGAACTATGTGAGAAATCTGAAAGTACAAAGACCTGTACTATGTCTACCTAAAAGCTGTGGCCTGGTAAGCAAAAGGCGGGGGGAAACCCCACATTGCTACGAAGGGGAGACAGGTAGGTGGGTGCTGTGTGAAGTAGTACTGTTTCTCTGGTTCAAAAAATTGCTTTATTTTCTTGGGGTTTTTGTTCCAAAGCCTGCAAAGAAGCCTGGAGTTCTACACAAATGCCTGTGTTTGGAGCGCTTACCAGCTGGTCCACTAATTACAGAACAGGGGAGAGAGGTTACAGTTAGAAAGTGACAATATAGGCAGGTCTGCAAACCTTAATTGTACTTAGCTTTATTCTGTTCAGGCTACAGTTGGAATATCATTTTGAGGTTAGTGTATTGCTTAGAGGTATGAATAAAAATCCTTAATTAACATAATAGCAAAGAACTTTGGTTTCTTATTTGGTCTGAAATAGAAAAAAAAAAAAAAAAGAAAAA
>WHYT01015768.1:118832-136295 GCA_009806455.1 Tetrax tetrax
CTCTGATGAAGGAAAAAAAAAAAAAAAAAAAGTAAGGTAAGACTATGAATTTGACATTTGTTTCAGGCTGAGTTAAAAAACACTAGTTAATGAACAAAACTGAAATTATTTTATGGTATTTTAATTATCTTGAGTATTAATACTCTTACTACTTAATTTGCTGTTGCTTCTTACTGTTTACTGTGTATCGTTTTGTACACGGTAGGTATTTCAATGTGGTATGGTTAACTGGTACTGATAGATCCATGCTAGAGGAAACAAGCGTGAATATCATTGTGCAAAGTGATGAGCAACTTGGAGGGTGCGTTCCAGTTCCTCCCATGTATAAAGTCCCATCAGTCTGGGTTGGATGGCAAGAGATAAAGTAGATTAGTAAGTAATGACTAGAGGAAAAAATGTTTTATTTTCACATTTAGAGCAGGATCATTATAAGCAGAATCTCAGGAGCCATTATTTTAAGCATTAGTGCATAATACAGTACATTACATTAAGTTTTATGTACAGCACTTGGAACCTCGGTATGACTACTGTAAACTTTCTGTCACTGCTAGTTTTTACAATGACCTTTTATCTTCATTAGACAACACTCTGAAATTTCTCTAAATATACCAGTATGGATTCTTTGGTAGCATAAACTAGAATATATAGTGATGTTAATGGAGCCGTTCACATTTATTAGTATAAATTAGTTTTAGTATTCTTTCACATCATAAGTCATAATGGACATCAGGAAAGTCATTTGGCAGCACTGATGGGAAAACAGTGAAAATTGGAAAGCCATTAACTCTATTATTCAATGTTTAGCAGCAGCAATGTGTGTGAAGCATTTATGTGTGTATGTATTTCCCAAGCTTCACCTTTACATGATATACATCAATGAATGGGCAGGAACAGGACCGGGGGAAGAATTATTTTCATCACAAGAATAGGACAGCATTCACCACTGTCTGACCCTTCAATCTGAAGTGTTTCTGGTTCTTGCATTTGTCCTGTGTGTAAAAGTTAGGCATAATGACACTAATCACCTATGCATGCACGTAGTTTACTTTTGTCTATAAAGTACTGATTGTTCACTGTCTATATTGATAAAGAAATTAGTGAACTATGTTGCAAGGTCACTTCTGGCTTCAAGATCACGACATCTGCTCAATAGATAAGTTCAACAATAATCCTATAATAATATGTGGTTTATTTGAGAAGTAAAACTATATTTAGATTTTTAGGCTCTGATTCTAATAGAGAAAGTAGTCAGACAGGAAAGGATATCCCAAGTCTAAGTCTAAAGCCCCTATTATTACTGACCACAACGTTAAATAGTTTGAATTTTTGAGGTTTTACTGTAAAACTAATGCATAATACAAATAATAATTCATAGGTAAATGACAGCTAGTCAAGCAAGCCTGAATATCCGTTTTATAGTGAATGAACATAGAACACTTTTGGCATGTAGTGCTCTATTTTTACCAGAAAAAAATCCATACAATATTTAAACCCTTTTCATGCTGCATTTTGATGACTCACTTTTCCATATTGATATCGTACAAAGCTGAGATTTCCTTATGTATTAAAAAAGACTTGCTGTGTTTACTTGTGGAGGGAATTCGTCAGGAAAACTTCTATAGACTACAGAAATTGTGAGATAGCAATAAGTATTTAATCACGGCGATGGCTTTTTCAAGTGATTTTTCTTTGTGACAAACCAAATATGTATTGTATTATTTGTGGATCAGTATATCTAATGTCAGCACACATTTCTGTTTATTGACTCATTTTATCATACTGAACTGTCACAAGCTTCTTATTAATCTGTCTCTGAAGGATCAAAATGCTTTAATAAATATGTTTGTTCCTTTAGATCTTAGGCTGAAATGAAACTGTTAGTTAAATGTACTGTGACTTTGAGTAAAGATACCTTTAGAGTGACTTAAAACAGGAGCATGTTCTATAAATCTAAGACTGACAAAGGAGAAGGCATCTTTCTCTTAATGGCCAATTAGGACTCAAATAAAAACAAAGTAAAAAGCCCTTTTCCACACAGTGTGACACTTCTGTGTTATGTGGCGTGATTGATTTGTCAAAAGGATAATTAATTTTGCAGTTTCATAGGGAAAACTCATTGCATGTGTGAGCTATTCATTTACATGAACAGATTGATGTGCTTTCAAGTCAGTACATGTAATGTGTGCGTGCATGTTGCTAGGGCTCAGGAAGGTGTCCCCCTTTCATTGCTGTAGAGACACATCTAGCTGGATTTTTACTTTGCTCAAGGGTATGAAAATGCATACTCCTTTCTTCAGCTGGCAGGGACAAAAAGGAGGGGACCTGAAGGAAAAGCAGACACTAAAAGGACTGTAAGACCTTGTGCACTTCTACAGAGGAAATTGAGTGGACTTGACCAATGGCAGAAAGCTAATTTTTGCATAGTCAAAATGTGTGCCCTTCTGAGCAAAGTGCAGTAAATGCTTGGCTTCTAGTCAGGGATCAAAATCTCATGCAAGATGCAGGAGTGGCTGATCCACGCCATATCAAAGGGGAAAGGCATTTGAAGAAAGGTGTCGGAAAAAAAAAAAAAGATTATCCATGTGATGATGATGTTGTTGTTGTTCATTGTAATACAACTTCAAATTCTTTGGTAGTTCTCACTACATAAACCTACAAACCTTGGAGTATGAACCCACTGCAGTATACGCAAATCTTGTACCTGTGGGCCAAGTTAACGGGTATTCTTGAATATACATTTTACCATTTAAAAGCATTATACCTTAGATCCTTCCTTGTGTTGGTCAAGCTTTTTAGCTTCATTTTAACATCAAGAGTTTGTTTTTTGATTTTACACATAGGTTTGGAAAGTAAATGCCCATTTTTATTGGAAGTGCCTGAATCTTTCTATATATCCCACTTACTTTAGGAGTTTACCTGTCTTGAGTTTAACAGATAAATATTTTTATTGCATGTAATGTTGGTTAATTCAGCTGCCTTCTGGAAATAGCCCACAAGTATCAAAGCTTTTCTTTTTGTAATAAACTGGTGTTTAATATACTCACATTAAAACGTTGGTAGTAGTTAGCAAGTCAGATAATTTTAGATGAACATGCAAACGTGGAAACAGTATTTTATTGATGTGTACACTTGTGAACATATTGCAGCTGAACATGTGTGAATAGCTATGCCTGTAAAACTTCTCAGTATCACTCTTGAAAAGCAAGTCTACAATGGCTCAAATTAATTAGTTTTCAAGTGCAATTGTATGTGTTTGTACAGCTGCAGAAGAATGCATATTGTAGCTGCTAGGGGTTAGTTTGCACAGACCACCCACCCATCAGTCTGCTTCCTTAAAAATGTGAACAGTTTGGTACTACTTTCTTTCCCTTAAATCTTAGCATCAATCCATGATATTGTTGCAGTACCTTACATGACTTTTCCTCTGTGTCATTGTATATTGCCATTGGGAAATGAAGCCTAAAAAGGCTGCCATTAGAGCACATCATTAAATAAGACTGCATGAATTCCAACTGTTGAACAATTGATCAGTTCAATTTTGAGCCAAAGAGATGTTTTATCCCTATTTGAGGTCATTCAGCACAAAAAAAAAAAATCGATGTTTTAGTGGTGCCTTTAATTTCCTTTAATTTTCTTTTAGAAATTGTGCACTATAGTATCAACTCCTATCTTGTAAAGGAAAAGATCAAAGCATGCCAGAACTTAGGTGCATGTGCTAAATATGAGAAAGTTAGAAATTAACTCCCAAGTGCTGTAGTTTTCTGAAATGTTGAAAAGTAATTCGTGCTGAGGGGTGGTTTTAAGATGCCCTCTTTTAGTTGGATGCAGAGCAGTGAGAATTATTCAATTAACTGCAGCAAGAAAGACTGGATATACCTTCCACAGCAGTTTTTGGTTGTACTGAAGTTGTTCAGTTATTATATTCAGTTTTCTAGTTCACTCATTTTGAAGTTCTGGCACTTTGCAGTGGTGTATTTGACATTCTTCAACTGTTTGTCTGGTAGCCTATTCCACAGAGACTGAAATGTTGTAAGAGTAGATCAACAAGAGTAGATAGTGTAGACAAGTACGCATATAGGTCTGCTTAAGCAATGACTTTTCAGACTTTTATTTTTCTCCATGTTTGAACATGACTTGAGCTATCTATATCCTCTGGCTTTCACTTAAGTGACCTAACATCATACTTAGTTGTACTGCATTGTGGCTGCAACATGAAAAAATAAACAGCTGCTTTTTCTGATTGTATTTTAGTGTAGCTACAATAGCCAGCTAAGTCTGAGAAATCCAGCATAGCCTGGAGTTGTTTGAAGAGTCAGGAGGCGCAGGGGAGAGTTCACACCACTAGTGATATGGCTAAAAGGATCTTTTCATGGCATTCCGGGTTAAATGAAATGAGCAGTAAAATTGAAGTGTTCCTGCAATAGGCAAAACTGACTTCAGAGCTGGGCTCTAATTAAAACATTTTCCTTTCACAGAATAGTAGCCAAAAGGTATATCAATGAGGCTATAATACATGCAAAATGCTTATTGGAGGGGGGAAAAAAAAAATCAAGCTGTGATGTTAAGACCTATACCTGATTTTTCATGGATTGGACCTGTCCTTCCATGTGTCTGAGATACAGATGTCTGCCAATTGAATGCACGTAGAAACCTATGATTAGTTAAATACAGATTTTGGTGGTGAAGTAGTGTCTCTGTTTCTCTTTGGAGATGTTTTATATAGACAATTTTGATTGAAATCTATTGATTTTTCAGTACCTTAGAAAGTTCTTCAATGCTGAAAATAATTATTTAGTGTTAGACACCTATATGAAGAAACTGGGTTCAGTTTGCCAATGGTGCTACATTATTAGTCGTGGCACAAAATTCATGCTTCTGTTTGAAAAACTGAGCAGTAGTGCAATGTCACATCAACCTCTCCTATAGGTAAACATGTGATTAATGTCTTATATTACTGAAGCATTAGTGTTTTGGCAAACATGGATAACATGTATCCATAAATGATTGTTTAACACAGCTTATAGACCTCAAATTTCCTTCTCTGCTTTGGACCAAATGAATGCTCATCAAATTTAAATCATTCACCAAAGGATTAAGCTTCAAGCATAAAATTTAAACTAGACAAAAGGGGTTTTCAGGTATTAAGTGGTTTAAATTAGATAGTGGCACTAAGGGTGACAAATGAGTCAGATTCCACACCACTAATGATCATTACATGACTATGTACTGTCATTTCGTTGTGAAGTACATTGTGACATTTTTGATCATGAAGACTGAATCAGGATTCTTAAGAATTACTGTACTTCAGAACCCTAAATCATCTTCTTTCATGCTGCATGGCAATTGCCTTGTTGCATTGTTGGAGAGACCCATTGACTCCAGAAATGATAGGGAGCAGGGAGCTAACAGAATGTTCTCTTTATTGTCAAAAATTCCAGCATGTACTTAATGTTATCCGCCTGACTCTTGGTGCTCAGAATGAGCTTATCATAGTAATTGGTCAAAAAGTGCACATGAGTTCATTTTAGTAAAGTCAATAAGGTTATAGAGCTGCTGCTGCTCTCAGATACCACTGTATCTTTGAAATATCCTATGTATGCCTCTAAAATGGTATCTTATTTTTCCAGTAATGACACATAAATCAATGATGTCAAATCAATGAAAAGACAATGGAACCAGATGTTTTACTGTCTGCTGATCTATTCTGCAGCATTTTAGTGCTTGTGATGCTGTTTATGCCTGTAGATGTCAAGAGGACCTGCCTGTTTTGTCAGACTGTAGCAGAGGGTATTGTTAATGTATCATGTGAAGCTTTTGCCCTTATATTCATTTTGATAAAAGGTTCTGTGAATGCTCTGAAGCTGGCATGTAATACTACCCAAAGAACATTATTCTTCATGTGGAATGTTATGTTTATTAATGTTTGTCTCATAAGCAATACAAGTTATTGAGGCACAAAATTCATGTGTGTGAAAGTGCTCATTGCCATGAGATTGAGGCAAAAGGGATATATTCTGAATTCAGTGATGCAACACTATTGTGACTACTGCCTTTGTTAGAAGAACAAGTATTAGCAGATGTTAAAGGGAAAAAAGTGTAATTCGACCACATCTACAATGTATGCGAGATATTTAAATTGAATCTTTATTTTCTCTGAGCATTTTGATCTTTTGGCATATGAAAAGTAACTGCCATATTTTTTACTGTGTGGAAAGTTCCCCTTTAGAGTTGAGAAGGAAGCTGCAGGAGGAAAAAAAAGATGATCTATTGTTAAATCTTCAAAGAAAAAGATTCAGGGATGAAAGCACAATTGAGATACAAAAGGTGTTTTAAGGTATTTAATGTTTCAAAATGTACTTCTGGCTCCTGCCTACTGGCCAGTTTCAAATTTACTGACTAAGAACTGGAATTTCAAAGGTGATTTGGAAATGCTTTTTTTTTCCTGTATTAACTAATGTGAGGGCATATGGCCCTTGAGTCTGAACATGTGGCACTAAAAATGTGTGTGGAGTGCTTTATTTCAGAGTCACATTTTTCCTTTCATTTGTTTCTGAAATCAAAGTTTTTGTGTTCTTGAAAAGACTGAGCCTGTGTAATGTCATGCTTTGAAATCCTGTTCTCTTGACATTATAAAACTATGAAAGGCAGAACTTTGACTAACTGTATTATTCCTTCACCTTAAAGAGACATTGTCAAGTTTGCTAGGCTCTAAATATGACCCACCTAGTTTTATTTCCTTTACTTCTTATTCTACTACAAAGCTTTTGATTCTTTTCTCTATACAGTGCTCCAAAGTGTGCTTTTCTTCATAAAATTAAACAAACAGAAGTCCAGAAACTTAAGTTACTTCTGCATAATTCAGATCAATGTAGCAGGTGATAGCAGTGTGCAAACGTCACTTCAACTGATCAGTGCTTATCAAACAATGAGCAAAAGTGATTTAGAACTAGTTCCATCTTTTGATGTGTGGATAGAGTGCTGATCAAAGTCAGTGATAGCCATTCATGTGAATCCCAGGACAGGCTTTGTCCCCATTAAAAGCATATTCTATTACAATAATTATCAGTCAACCCCCCTCCTTTTTAGGTAAAAATAATTTTAATTTGACCCCTTTTAAATCACAAATGCAAATTAAAAAAACCCACCAAAACAGAAGTATGAGTTTCAATTTTAAAACTTAGTGCTTCCATCCAGCAGAACTAAATCCCTAATGGTTTAATTACCTATAATCATCTACTTCACAAATATTCTGTTTAGTATAGCCCAGAAAATGGCCTTATTGAAAACAATACGTGACCTTTGGGCATAAAAAGTCGGTATGAGATCTATAAACTCTGCTCAATACAGTCTGCAACTGTTACAGGCACTTTATTTTTAACTGATGCCATTGTCATCTTTATCTGAATATCTAACTAAAAGTGCAGTTTAGATCTTGGTACTGACCTGAGTTCACTTAAGTAGCTGTATACAGCTGACAAATTGGTTTTTACTGCTCAGAAAGTTGTAAAAGCTCACTTTTGTTCATGATTTCCATATGTTGAAAATGAATTTTTGAAAGGTAATGTGATAAGAAAACTCCTGACCTCAGTAAAAACCATTTTCTGCCTAATAGAAACTGGAAACACCCAAGGCTTCACTTTGAAGTCCCTGAAACCCAAAGATCTGAATGAGTCTGAAATACCCAGAGTCCCATGGAACTACAATTGGATACCTCGGTGTCTGTGGTAGGCTTAAGTTCCTTGCTGAATATGTATTAGATCAATTCTTAGAGAATGCTATGCATTTCAAAAAATGTGCAAATGGACCAATCCATGGAATATTGCTTTCTCATTGCCCTCTTGAATAGACAACCAATAGAGAACTCCAGCGTTATTTGCCTCAATGTTTTTTGTGGAAGTGCATGAATGTTGTGTTTGATGAAGGAGCTCCTTGATTTCCCAGGTCTTTAAAAAAAAAGATTCTTACCAGAGGGATGTGGATTAGGAAGTTATAATAGATAGGCAGGCAATTAATAAATTCCAGATTTATTCCCAGATTGGAGTGAGCTTTACCAGAAAAAATTGATGATAAATGAGGAAAAAGTAGAAATGCTATTTGGTTCTACTATCTAAAATAAAATTGAAGCGACACTTTTCAAATGAGAATATATTGTCTGCTGCTTTGTCTGGTTCTTTCATTTCAGCTTTGTTAGATCTTTTGTTTCTTTGATGCTCAGAATATTGCATCGTTTGGCTCTAAAACCTACATTAGAAGAGCATTAATTAAAGGCAGACACAGTGCAATGGAGACACTGTTAAAATTATGCTTGAAGGTACAATGTAATTAATTTTGTACAAGTGAAACATAAAAGAGAGGATGAAACCAGAGGAAATAGCAGCATATCCTCACAAAATGATAATGAGAAATACAATTGCAAATCAGACAAAATATGAAAGGACATATGGAATAATTAGACTTCAAGAAAGAAATCAAAACAAAGGGTAACCTACTAAGTGCTCATAAAAATTAAGTGAAGAATATATAACTGATGTTCAAGGTTCTTAGGGTTTGTTTTGGAGTGCTTTTCTGTGGAGTGTAAGATTTGTATTAAATACCTGCCAGTAACATGAAGACGTAAATTTTACGTCATAATTTCCTGACAGGTATATAAAGAATTGAGGATGTAACTTCACTTAAGAGCAAGTTCTGTGTTACAAGCTCTGGAGGAAGATAATGGGTTGGGATCTAGGTTATGGTTCCTAGGTTGAAAATAAGGGCACGTGACACTATTACAGTTAATTATGTCATTATAATAGAAGAAAAAGTCTTTAGGAAACTGCTTTATTTTAATTGGTCATTTTAAGTAACAATTAAATTTTTCCATTTCTTTTTAGAACCCTTATGGTTCGCTTTGAGTTGTGAGTGCTCTTCAGTAAAGCAGTTTAAAAGGCACAAAAATGTGTCTTGAACATTCATCCTGTTCTCCAGAGTTTAACTGAAGCCAGAGGTTTCCAAAGGTCTGTGATGGCAGTCTTTAAGTTTAGCATAAAGGAGCATAGAATCATAGAACTGTTTGGGTAGGAAAGAACCTTTAAAGGTCATCTAGTCCAACCCCCCTGCAAGGCGTATAACACAGAATGAAAGATTATTATATGTTTAAAGATCTCTGTTGCATGTGATGAACTTTTTTGATGGCTGGGATTGTAAAATTGTTGGTCTGCCTGCAGAGATTTCATCCTAATTGTATGGAAACTGTTGGGATGTTGGGATGACCATTATGGTACCAGCTCTGGGAGCATGGTACCACTTGTACATTAGTGGGACTGGATTACAGATAGTTTTCAACGCCTTCATTTTCCTCTGCTTTAGGCTTAAACAAAAAGTACAACAAAAATGTTAGAGCATTGTTCCACACACGCATATATGCACACTCATTCGTGTGGTAACACAGCTTAGCTCCATTAAAATTCGCGCAACATATGCGCTTCTGTCATCTGGGAGAAAGCAGTGTCACCAGAAATTCTACTTCAGTGTTTCTGTTGCTGATGAGCAAACATAGTAGATGTTTATAATTATTGATGGAGAAACCCTGAAACTTTTTTAAAAACATTGTATGAATTTATAGGACATTATCTTCCTGAAGACTTTATGGATTATAACTTCTTGCTAATTTCAAAACTTTGCAAAACAGAGTACCTACCAATCTGGATTCTAAAAGTTGGGTGTTTTTTTTTTTTTTTTTTTATTTTAAGTTGAGGTGGTTCTTTATCATTGTCTGGATAAGTAACTTGATTACTGGCCTCCAGTAGGTTCATCAGAGCCAAAATGAAAAATGGCCGTTAGGGGCCAGTGGGAAGGACTCCTAGGTGAGGATTAGCCAAAGCATTGTGCAGTCCTCCAGCTGTGGGTTAGAAAGGTGGACACTGTTTTCTCCAAAATGGTGGTTGAGTAACAGCATTCCCAGGTGATCTAGAAGGCTTCTTGGAAGAGTGAGATTGTTAATTGCCCACAACTTGAAACTGTGCACAAAAAAAAAAGCGAAATTGTGATCCCTTAACATCCTCTGCAGTGTTACTGGCCTTTCTACATTTTTAAAGCTTTAATTAGTCACAAACTCCTTAGCTTGAAAGCAAAGTAATTTTCAGTATAATAGTTCATTTTCTGTTGTGTGCAGTTTGTAATTTATTGGAATTTTAAGGAGTTTTACATAAATCTAAATCTATTATTACCCTTTTTAGTATTATATAGTACAGTGGAATAAGCTCATGCAAAATGTTACTTAAAGATCTGTGTTTTGCAGCTATGTAAAAGACAAAACAGGCTTCAAAACAGAGTATGTTTTAAAGCAAACCACATTTAACTGTTTCCAGTGTGTGTAATCACATTAACCAGTCCATACTTTTTTCTCTGAGATGTCAAACCACGCAATTTCAAAATCAACCTAAAGGATAATCAATGTATTTTTTTTGGTGCCTCTGGCAAAACTCTTAACCTCTACAATGCAAAGTTGCTCCTTGCAGGGAGGTTGGGCTAGGTGACCTTTGAAGGTCCCTTCTAACTCAAACTATTCTATGATTAAAATGTCTAATTAAGAGGAGGGCTTTAGGGAGTGTGGTATACAGTAGAAAATCTGACAATCCCTGATCTCACAAGTTGTCTATTCTGTCACAATTTGCACAAAATTGCAGGAAGATAGGAACTTCAGAAGGGCAGAGAATGTTCACCCATTAATTTTTATAACAACTTTAGAGACAACTCGTTTAACTGAAATTCAATCTTTATTCCAGTGTCAAGACTTTTAAAATTGTCTATTATAAGAATTATCAGTGTGTTGCTAGGCAGTTATGTTTCTTAAATATCTTTCCAAGTTGATTATTACACTCATAAAAATTGTCCAACTAAGTAGTATAACCCTCCAAGATAATATATTCTTTACAGCTGCTTTCTACAAATATGCTTCTGTTGTTTGGATAAAACATATGTAGGGAATTGATTCTCTGATTCACTTCAGTTTACAGGATTTTTAAGAGCAAATTTTGTCTCTACCAATTAATCTTTGAAATTTTTCTTTCTCTGCTACATGAACGCTCACAGAATTTTGATAACAAGTAGCCCTAATTCATTGCTTCATGAAAGGGCCTTTTAATCTGTTATGTTTTACACTATTTCCCTGAAGAAACCTACTGAATTTCAAAGGAGTTAAGTTTTAATGCCATACAGCTAATGTTTTGAAGGGTAAATATATTTTGCTACTATTAGTGATGAGGGAGTATCTCTTCCTAATAAAAATGCCGCTCTTAGTGTTGCACTAAGGTTTTACAGATGGGTTGTGGAAAGTTATGTCAAACTCTGATCTTCTGCAAGTGTAATCAGGCTGGATTGCAGGGGAACATATCTTCACCCACCTCTCCGTTCCAGCCACATTTGAGATACATTTTGCATATAATATTTCAAAAGCCTCATCTACTGTGAAACTTTGGATTAGATAAGCAATTTTTGTTACATCTTGTAATTTTAGCTACTAGCTCATGTAATCAATCTTTTCCTGTTTTGGCAATCTTACATTTATTGTAACACTTTACTAAAGAAGAATTTCCAAAGTAGAGTACTTTTAAAAAGTAACTGCACAAAAAGTTTTTTCACTATTTCTCATTAAAGTGGATGACTGTGATTTTTCCTATCCAGTAAGGAAAATCCAGTGTGTCCAGTGATGAAGGGCATGGCAATGAAAGCCCCACCATTGTAACTGATGGCATTGTGTTTATCCTAATTTAGTTTCTCAAAAGCCCATGCCCAGTTGCTAATACAATTGTGTGATGTCTTGTAGAAGTCTTATAATGACAGTTTTCAGGAGTGCTAAACAAGCAGCAATATTATGGCTGCAGTTGAATAATATACTCACTGAATCAGCTGTTAAAGGCAGTATTGATGGGGAAGGTATATCAGGCACAGTACTCAAAATTTACTCTAGTCTCTGAATTTCTCACTTCAAAGAAATATGCTTCACAGAATTCAGTGTTGTCTTCAACCAACATTGCAGCTTGTTTCAAATTAGGTTGTGGTTGTGGCCACCTGTCTTTACACTGCCAGCTACTATTAAACCATCAAAGCAGTATTTTAGTTGCTTTGATGTAGACTGGAATTGTATCTACTGCTGAATGACGATTAGATTAAATATTACAAATGTGTCCAAAGGGAATAGAAGCACTAGTCTACTCCTGATCCACCACAACTTAATTGTAAGTGTTTCCTTATGTTTCTATAATTGCTGATGCATTCCTTTGTATTTATACATACTAGTATAGCAGGAACAGCCTCTTGGAATATCATTTAAAAACTGCCATTAATATTAAGTCTGTCTTATTAATGTGGTGCTTCGTACATCATGACTTCCAGAAATAGATGAGTAGATAAAATTAAATGTAATTATTGGTTTTTTAAAATTCCTGGACTGATTTGCTAAATCAGAAAGCACTAGAAAATGGATAGCGGAAATGTCATTTCCCGCTTTTGACAAGAAAGTCCGTTTTTAATACATACAGAAAAAGCACAGAAGTAAAATGAGGTTCTTTTGTTCAAGTTTGGTAGAGAAGTCTAGCTCCAACTTGAGACTTACAGGCTATATTCATGCCATACCTGCTTGGTGAGTTAATATTTGAGTATGGTATTTAGGCTTGGCCCCAGGCATCCATTTTATCCATTTACAGTCTGAGTGCCATCTTGCCCATAAATCAGCTTATCTCAGATTCCTTTTGAGGATACTAGGGCATCCACAAGAATTGTGAACCAATGACTGTTCCTAGAAATGGCAGGTGTAGTAACTGGCAGATCAGACTCTCTTGCAGCACAGAAAAGCATGGCTGAAACAAAATGGACAAAATGGCAGATGTACCTCAGTTTTCCTCTACAGGATATCCATAGCATAGCCCCAGAACCACCTTCCAGTGCTCCTACACACGAGTAATGTAGACAAGTGGTATTCTGTCTGAGACAGCCTTGGAGGACAGCACTTCCTAGTGTACAATGGCTAGATCTAATCTCAATCCCGTGTCTTCATCAAGACACTGATTTCATGCCTTTGGAGTTACTAAATTTACCAGGAAAGTCCTTACTAAACTTTCCTGGGTAAGGTTCCCAGAAGAAGGTACAGGTTTCGGGGAACGCTGGAAGAGAAGATCTACTTGAAAAGTGTGAAACAAGACAATAGAACAGGACACAGGAACAATACAATCCTAATTAACATAATAAGCATTGTAATGTCAGCATGTGATTGGCCTGAACAAGATAAGTATTTTTAGGCAGTAAGTCTTGGTCAATATTTTATATTCAGATTTTTACAATAATTGTGGATTCATGTAGTTAAGGCAAGTTTTCCCCTAAATCACTGTATACAGATACTTTGGTTTCGGATCTTGGTAACCGTTCAGTCAGGAATTTAAAGATCACTGAAATTAGAGTTGGCTGTACTGTTTTGCTGCCAGCCACTTTAGTACTAATGACAGCAGACTTTCTGTACATATGTAAATAACTCTTGATTCACTTCCATTGTATAGATTTTGAGTACTCTCTTTAACTCAGACTGTCAGCGGAATCTTTCTGAAACGTGGAGTTTATGTAAAAATCCATTGAAATTATGGCAACTGTATCATTTACCTGCAGAATTGTATGGTGACTTCTTGACAGTATATTCATACAAGATCTCTTAACGTGCCTAGTATAATGGTAGCAGCCAAAATGGTAATACTTGGACCATTCTTATGGCAAGCAGAAGTGCTGAGGAGAGCATTGGTACATTTCAGCACAAAACATCTTTTCCCTCATTGTGTAAGTTTCCCATTTTTAGGGCAAAGAAAATGGTCTTTGAAAATTTTGTGGCTACCTGAAGAAAGAACTAACTTTTATGAGATATAGACAAGAAATCTGAGTACAAGGCATAGATTCAGACAGAGATTTGAACCTTTATCTTATAAGCATCTGATAAGCTTCTCTGTCCCAGACTAAATAGTAAGAAAAACTTGAGTAGGAGAGACTGAAAGAAATGCACTTTAAATCCTAGTGGTGAGCCTCATACACAAGTGTAGACCACAAAAACGCTGCAGGAGAGAATTGTTCCAAATCTGAATCATTTCAACTGCACCTCCAAACCACTGCAGTAATGGAAAAACTATTTTTACAAATTAGCTTTCATACTAATAAGATAATTAAACTAACCGATTAACAGAAACAGCCTTTTAGCTGCTCCACAATTGGTTTGTAAACAAAAAAAAAACCCGAAATCTTATCTGGATGTATATTTGGTATTTATTTAAGCATGTGTCTAGATGCTGACCATGGTCTAGTGGTTCATATCTTTCTAGAAAATATCATTCAAACCTGGATGCTGTCAGCTCCTTCTTCTGGGAGTGCTACCTGTATCTGGGTTAATGGAAGGAAGACAGCCATTAGTGGCTAATGCTGGACTCGATGCTTTTAGCAGAAAATCAGTCTGAGATCAGAGGCTGCAAACATCTGGCTTTTTGCTTGAGGAGAAATTAATGTTATATAATTACAGAAGGGCAGAGATCCAAAGAAAAAAAGAGAGAAGAAAAATATTACTATAATGAAATGTCTGATGCTGCATGATGCATTTCCTTTTAGATAAGCAAGAACATTTTTAAGCTCAATTTCATGTTTCAACGTTTCTGATTTTCAGCAAACTGCAATAATACAAAAAGGTTAAGTATAGGCTTCAAATGAAGGCTGGTTTTGTGATTACGAGTGTAGAAAAGACAAATATGTTTCTCTTGTTTGTTTCTGGTTGATTGCAATAAAATGTAGACACAGAGCTATTTCTATTTAGACATTTTGATCTTATTTTCTACAGCAAGATTCAAAAGTACTTCAAATCACCCTTCCAAGTAGAACATCTACATGATGTTCGGCAAGTGGCAGTATTTTAATTGGGGTAGGTCATGGAAATCTTTGAAATCAATACATGAATAGGCCTCTGCAGTTTGTGCTGTGATTTGTCTAAGTGAATTTCTCTCAATTGAAAATGAGTTCGTTTAAATCGGGAAAAATTAAGAATTGTCAATGACATCAGTGCAGCTTCAACCGAAGTGTTTGTAATTCAGTACAGTCCAAAACAGTGTGGAAATGATATTTAGGGCTAGATGAATTAGATAACGCTAAAACCTATGAAAGTCTTGTCTTTGACTTCTGAAGGATTTGGAATGTTTGTATTATAGTGAAGCACATAGTTATATATCTCAAACACGCTGAAGTAAAGATTTTACACAGATCTTTGTGTAAGCAGCCTGCAGTGGAGTGCATCATTTGTGAAGGTTTTCAGTGCCTAATTCATGTGTGAGAGAAGCCTTTGAGAAGCCCTGTCATTTTGTTTTGTAGAACTACATGGGAACTGAAACTGTAAAGTTATATTTGATTGTGAAGAAGAAATAAACAAGTTAAAACATGTGTTGTACTGAAAAAAAAAGCATGGCAAAGCCTCATCACAATTAAGTATTTAAAAGGGATAGGTGTTAGTTTAACATAGTTAAAAGACTGGAGATTTTTAAAACAAATTATCTCAGATTTTCCTAAGGTCTACAGAAGATTGCCATCAAATATTTTTCTTTACAATAGGAAGAGATAAGTAAATTCCAGCTGCAAAACTTACCCTGTTTGCATTATCGTGAGGTTAGAACAAATCTC
The DNA here is from genome assembly GCA_009806455.1 of Tetrax tetrax. Classification (NCBI taxonomy): domain Eukaryota; kingdom Metazoa; phylum Chordata; class Aves; order Otidiformes; family Otididae; genus Tetrax; species Tetrax tetrax. Next base: position 134,505 of record WHYT01015768.1, read on the forward strand.
AAATGATAAACGGTAAGTTTTCCTGCAAAGGCTTAAAGTTAAATGTTAACTGCTGCTACTGTCTTTTCTACATAGTGAGAAGCTTTAATCAGTTACTTATGCAAAGGATAGTGATGGTCCATCCCATAATTCCCCAGGGCAGATTTGCATAGTGCACTGGATGACTGATTTTGTGCAGGAATATAAAAATCCAAGGTCTGAAAACTTCATCATCACTCTAACATTGAAATGAATAAAAAATAAGCACTGTTCGTCCTTAAATTAAGGTGAAAGGATACCTTCCTCCACATAGATTAGGCTTACTAGACCTGCTGCTGGCAATTGTATGTGCATGTGAAGCTAATGAGCAGTAGTAGGAAAACATAAAGGACCTACTAGTGACCAGCTCTATCCGTAGAGACCTATGGAAGGCAAGCAAGGGTATATGAAGTTTCTCACATATTCCAGTGTAACAATCAGGCTTCTGTTTGGAGAAAGCATCTAGTTCAGCCAGTGGTGGCAGGTGGTAAAGATATTATATCTATGTATATTTTTTATACTAACCGCAGTGAGGCCAATCTTGCCTGAACTTGTGAAGGGGTGTTGCGGTTTTGTTACAAGAGAAAGGGGTTTTGAGTTTTTCACAAATTTGATGCCATAATAATGTCTCTTTGGATAGCTCCAGTCTATTATGTCCTTCACTTCAACAGTCAAATCTCAACCTTGAACAGTTTGTTTATTGCCCGTTACTAAAGCTTATACAAGTGTTGAACTGAAGTGGATGTATTTTCTCACACCATGGAAATCTTCTGCTGTACTCGTCACTATTTTAAAAATGTAAACACACCTTGTTGTGTTAAGACCTTCGCCTGAATGACTCTCTTCTACCATAAGCAGTGAAAGTATGGTATCCTTGAAGTAATTATATTTAAAGGCCAGAATATTAGCTGCTGTGAAGGCAAACAATGGAAGGAGAGTACCCTGGTTAAATGAGACGTTAGCATAAGAAAGATGGTTCAGAACAATGGAAGTGTTAGGAGATTCACATTTCTGCTCGCTTCATGATGTAAGGATTCCTTCTTACATATCATAAGAATGAGTTCTGATTGTCAAAAGAAAACGTGTTGCTTAGTAGCTATGGGACAGTTGTTCATGAGTTCTGTACAAGCTCAGCTGTTGAGCTTTCTTACCCTTTTCTGGGATAATGTGGGTTCCTCAATTTGATGTGATCTCTGCTATGAAGTATTCCTGATTTTTCTCTTTGGATGAGAAAAGGCCCAAGTAGCTGGACTTTAGTAGTGGTTCTGTCATACTGAGTTCATCATACTTTACCAAAGCTAAAAATACTAAGATTAACCTGCTAAAACTAGGGAATTTCAAGCTATTAGTCAATAATAAGTGGAAGCAAAGCCTTTTTTTATCAAAAAACAATAGAAATGTGGGTAGACTAGGCATAAAAAAAAAAAGATTTCTGATAGCTGAGAACAAAAATCCAATGGGTCATCAATTTTAAAGAATGATAATGAACAGAGAAGCAACTGTAAAAATGACAGCTTAGTGTCTTTTATTCATTTGCTGTCAGTCACTTCCATATCAGATTTATAGCATTTACAAGCTATCATTTTTGGAACAGTTGTACAAACTGAAAAATACTTCTAAAAATTAAGATATGTTCTTCCTGTTTTGTATTTGGATTGATGGGGCGAAGTGAAAAGTGCTTTGTGTTAGTTTTCCAATTTGCTGTGATAGAAAAGACTGATTTTTTTTGTGTGTGTGGTTTTTTTGTTGTTGTTTTTTTTTTTTTTTTTTTTA
>WHYT01015768.1:136315-150220 GCA_009806455.1 Tetrax tetrax
TGGGGTTTACAGCTTTTTTTTTTTTTTTTTTCCAAACTTAGGACATCTGTATATGAAGAAACTCATTACCTGACTACTGCAAGAGGAGAGAGTGCAGACAGCAAATTATAACCATTTCCAGGTGATGAAGGTTTCAAGAAATTCCAGAGGTTAAATTTTTACCACCTGCTGAAAGGTAAAGTTCAGTTAATTGTTGTTGATGAATGTTTGATACTGCTAACTGCATGTAACAGCTCTGGTTCCTTGCATGAAATGATTCAATGAAAAAAAAACCTTAAGTTTAAAGTTTGTAAACTACTGTTGTCATATTTTACCTGAAGGAAAAAAATATTTTGATGCTACAACACTTCTGTTAAAGTGTGGGAAGTTAATTTTTTTCTTCAAGCTGCATGTTTGACTAGATGGAATGTGGTGAGATGTGTCTGAGCTGAAATTCAGTTAGGTGGCAAAGGTGCTTATAATGATTGGTAATACATGGGCATTGAGGAAGCATGCTTTGTAAGGTCTGAAGAGTTCTCTGGCTTTTCTTACCATCCCCTTGAGAAAGAGACCACATCAATTAGTTTTCTAAATTAGATGGCTCTGTTTTGAGCCAAAGATTGGCCATAGTGACACACCTGTAGTGACTTAAGCAGGCAGTTTGATTTGTATGCCAACATCAGGTTGGCACCTTCTTGGCTATCTGTTCTCTCCTAAATGCTCTGATGAAGGAAAAAAAAAAAAAAAAAAAAAAAAAAAAAAAAAAAAAAAGTCAGGCAGTTCAAGTATTAGGTGTTAGGAGATTTGGAGACTCAACTCCTAAGGATTCTGATGCCTGCTTCTTCAGGAGATCTGAAGCCTGAAAGGCTACAGCTACATTGTAATCATCTTCAAATCAGTAATGCTTTCCTCCTCTGTCTTGTTCTAGACATTTTTCCCATCTTGCATATTATAAACTGTTCATTTTTGTTCACAGAAGTCTTAGATTATAAATAGCAATACTCAGCACTTTTACTTTGGAGTAAATTGTTGGGGAAGAAAGATTCATAGCAATTTTAATCATATTGTCAGAACTAGAATAAGCTAATGTATCAAGTTGAGAGTTTTTTCCAGTTTTATGACTTAATTACTTGTGTATTAGGCCCACAACAAAAATAATAGCTCTGCAGTAGCAGTGTTTTTAAAACTTTTATTAGTACTGTTTGCCCTAAGATAAAATGAGTAATTACCAGCCCATTAAAAACTGACAGGTAACCAGTTACAACGAAGTTGTCAAGTTATTTCAGCTAAATAAAATCAATCTTTCACTGTTAGTCTTAATTAAGGTAATTCAAGCTTGGCTCTTACATAAAGCTCATTTGGAATTCAGGGAAAACAAGTCTTGGAAAAGAAACAATACTGCTATAATGTACAGCACTTTGCAACTGAATAGTTACTGGTTCATGGCCATTCATAAGATGTAAGGCATCAGTTGATAAACATTTCTGAAAATCTTCTGATTTTATTTAGGCACTATGTATGAGCTTGATTTTTAGAAGAGCTGGCTGCATGAGTGGACTGAGGGCTGCCAAATTCTAAAACTTAAAAATCTGGTGTTTGTGTGGGTGGGTTTCTTTGATTCTGAAAGAACTAGAGACTGGAAACAACCTACGACTGAAATGTAACATATCATCAGTGACTTCAGTCCAAATCTGTGTAAAGTACTCACTAATTCTGCTTCCAGCTTTGATGCTACTAGACATCTTTTGTCATTAAAATAATGTGACTCCAGAATTCACTATGAATGCATAATGCACATGCTTTCATGTCTAATTTTCAGCACCTAGCACATCTGTAAACTACTTGAAAATGGAGCTACATTAATTCCTAAGTAAGTTGTAAGTATGAGGATACTGTCTGTGTCTCTTCCAGTGAAAGCTTATGCTTTAATTCTTGCCCTGAGTTTGTTCCATTGTTCCATCTTTGAGATGTGTTCTAGAGTGTCTAGAATAATAAACAAGTAAACAATATCTTACTAAATGCTGGAAAATTTCTTAAAAACCTAATCTGATTTTTATGTACACTGTTGCCTGCCCTTGTGTGGAAGGGCCAGACATTTCATTGGATGGAGGGATGAATTATTTAATGCAGTTTCAACACTACACAGCCTACAGAGGGCAGTCAGAAGAGAGGTCTGCCAGAGAACTGTGGCACAACAGTTGAATCAAATTTGGAGCTTACTCTAGGTTGTCAATGAATATTGCAGTGTCATGGATGCAAAAAGCATTACCTGCTCTGGTATGCAGAGATTTCACAACTTGTTGGAATAAGTACAAGAGCTACATATGCAAACTCAAAGATTATTTTACTTTTTATCTCATGGAAAGAAAGTGGTTACGCTAGTGGACTCTAGACTGTAGTGGGAGACTTGGTGAATAGGTAGATGTTGATATAACCAGAACTGCTTTTTGTAGGACAGCAAAGCGAAAATGTACATGTAAAAGGTTTATGCTTGAGGGAATTAATGACCTTTCTTAATATAAGGTCAGTGATTCTCTTTCACAATACACTGTGTACAGACAAAAGCATTTCAGTACTTTGGCTTTTGGCAACCAGTTTGAGACTTTTCAATCAATATGCTACTATATTATTACATTGTATGTTAACTAATGTAATTAGTATAATGCATAGTCCATGATCTTTACAGCAGCTGATTAAAATTTTTGGGATTATATGGAAAAGTATAACTTAATCTTTTCTTCTCCCCCACCCTTTGCAATGCTGTTTGCTTGTTGCAGCGTGCTCTTCAGCACTCATCTTTTATTCTGTTGTTTTACACAGCACCACCTTCAGTGACTCCACCAGGTCTTCTATGATGTAATAGGTATCACTGCTAGGAAGTTTTCTCTTCAAAAATAATTATATTCATGGATGATTGATTATTTTCAGACTGTTCCATATTGTGTGTACGCACCCCCAATTTAATTTTATTTTGATGGACTAGAATATCAGCCATGCTGTTCTCATGTCTGAAGTTAATGTATTCATTAGTTATAATTGCTTCCAATGTGTCCTCACCAATCTTAGTCTTCTGGTTACTTAATGATTCCGATTGGATGTTCCAACACTTTTATCTGGGTTAATTTCCTATTCATAGTACCATGATGGATTATTCATTTTGTTACCCAGATTACAACTGTAAATGGAGTTATACATCATCAATGAGAGCACCACAGAATCATTTAGCTAAAAAATACCTTCTAGTTATCTTGAAGCAGCAAAGATAGTCACATAAAAACTTTGTCACTGGTAGTGCTTCCTTCCCAAAGATGGTTGAATTCATTAGCCTACTATGAATTGCCATAAAATTCTGTAAATGCTACTTTTAAACAGTTTTATGTGCCTATTTGTACACATATGTGTACAAATAATATTAAGGGAAACTTAACAAAATGGTAGTAGGTAGTTTATAAAGGACAGTGGATTAGAGCTCGAACTGTTCAGTATTTTGGTGGACTTAAGGAGGTGAAAAAAAGAATTATAAAACCTTTAGATTAGAGAGACAGAAGGGAAGATGCCTGAAGTCTAATAATCTCTCTTGTCATTAATGTACCAAGTCCCCTAGCTATAGTAGTGCTGACAACGGGTCTATTGGAGATGTATTATGCTTATTCTTATTCTGGACTTTTCTGAATTGGGTTTCAAAGTAATATATGAGCACCTTTGAGTGATGTAACAATTACGTTGCAAGTATATTTTGGTAGTTGTTACTATCAGAAAAATCAGAGTTCTGTTTTTACTACTAAAGATGGTGAAATTGTGAAATTTTATCTTCATGAATGATTTTTTTTTTTTTTGAGATTGAAGATTTTATAGATTGAAGAAAGAAGCTAGCTGACTGCAAGATGAGGCTCAAATAAATGTGGCCCAGGTAGTTTTGAATCCAGTTTAGCCTCTGTGAATTGTACAGATTAGAGTCAGGTGAGTAGTGGCAGGAAAAAACAGTGAAAGATGCTAAGCTAGTGGATAAATTCTTGTTCATGCTGCACTGGGAGCACTGTTGAACTGCAACCTTCCAAGAAGTTTGAATATACAAAAGAGGGCAAAGCATATTGATTATAATGTAAAAAAAAAAAAAAAAAAAACAGAAAATTTTAGTCAGTGAGAAGACACTAAACAAAAGAGCTCATCTCGTGGGGTGTGATTGACATTTCAAAGTATTTTGCAGGCCTTCTGCACTTCCAAAATTATGTAAAATGTGCTTAGTGGAGGCCTTACATTTTGAAAGTAACTTTCATTTAACCCAAGCCTTTCCATGGGATATCTGTAGCCTACTTATGTCACCACATTCATTTTTCTGCTGCTGCTGTTTGAGACAAGATTCGCAACAAGATTCTAATCTATGTTTCCAGGGATGGGACATCTACCATCTCTCTGGGCAACCTGTTCCAGTGTTCCACCACCCTCATTGTAAAAAATTTTTCCTTGTATCTAGTCTGAATCTACCCTCTTTTAATTTAAAACCATTACCCCTTGTCCAGTCACTACAGGCAGCTGGGCAACTACAGGCTGATCAGCCTCACCTCTGTGCCTGGCAAGGCCATGGAGCAGATTCTCCTGGAAACCATGCTAAGGCACATGGAGAGCAAGGTGACAGCCAACATGGCTTCACCAAAGGCAGATCATGCCTGAGCAATTTGGTGGCACTCCAGTAGCCCTGTGTCAAAGTTAGCTTGATGAGAGAGGGAGTATTTCTAAAATAAATTTAGGTGAAGCAGCCAAACCAGAAGAATAGTTGTTTATACACTATAAATGAGCTACTCTCCCTTTGGGGAATAGCTATTATCACAGAATGAAGTTCACTACATTTTAACTGAACTAAATGTTCTATTCTGTATTTCCTCAGTTTTAACTGAAGAAAAATAATTGTCTTCAGGAAAGAATTATTTTCAAGAATCAACAGACAGAATATTTTTTTTTCCCAGCTAATGACCCAAAGGAAACTCAGGGCAGCCAGTGTGATATCTAGACATTATGTAGTGTGCAAACTGAGTAAGCATTTAATGGCCAATGGGTTACTTGTCATGATTTGTCAAATAATTGCCAACAAGAGTGAGAACTTCTGCTATAGGCTGAATTCATAAATGGATAGTTTAAATAAAATTTTAACTCCCTATGACTTTTTTTGGTAAGATAAACTGTCATTAAGTTCAAACGAAATGAATGTTATTTGATAGGATGTTTAAATATGCCAAAAGACATAATTTAAATACACAAGATACAGGAACTTTCAATACACCTATTATAATACATGTATCAAATGAAAATACTGAATAATCATTGTAATTAGGAAAATGTGTCAAAGAAGAATGTTCAGTCATTAAAAACAACCTTCACTCATCCCTCATAAAACACACTTCAGTCTTTTTGGCTGAAGAAGTATGGGGAAATTTGAGTGACTAAAGATGGAGTTACAAAAAGAAACCTAGGGAACTTTTCAAAATCAGGAAATCAGCACAAAGAAGGAAAAGATCTTTCTGTGAACTCTGTGCCAATCAATATTTCCCGGTTTCAAGCTCTTGTACATGAAGTATTGATTACATGCATTTCCCCTAAAAACAAGGGCTTGAAAATGGAAAACTAAGCTAGTGTATTTCAATATCTAACATCAAAAACTGTGGGACAAAGGAGCTCCTAGGGAAACAATCTTTTAATTAATAATTCTGAATAAATAATTATATTTTAATTGGAGGTTCATTGCATCACTGGTCTATTAAAAAAAACTATATAGATTCTTCCAAATAATTCTTAAATGTTATCAGGAAAACTGGTATTTTCATGTAATGAATACTGAACCCCACAACTGCTGTTGTGTACATAGGCATCAGATTTTGTGAATTCCAGCATTCTGTAAATATCTGAGCACTCTCCTTGTGGAACAGAAGCATTTCCTCCTACTGACTCAGATCAAAACAGATGATCACTATGGTTTCTTTGCTTGTAAGACCAATGACAGTATGAACTAAGAATTGGCAAAAACATCACTGAGGAATTGAGAATTTTTAAAAGCTTTTCCAAAGTTGCATAAATTTAGCATTGAACAGTTGTTCTAAAAATTCAAAAGTACTCTCATTAATCCCTAATTTTTAATGTCCTCTTTCATGCTTGCAAGAGTTCATGAGTTAAATTTCTTCTCCAATGACATCAATTTTCTTCAAAGATGTATTTCTTTAAAATGGTTATTATAGCTGTCACTGATGGAACAGTGGGTAGCATTGGGTAGCATTTACAGCTGAGCATTCATTGGAAGTATGACTGTTGTCAGTTTGGCATTTGAAATCTTGTAGTGTTCTGGGACCATTTCAGTGCCTTTGCAATGGAGCCTAGGAAAAAAAACGAATGTGTAAAGAAAGTCTTTCATTGCTATGCCTCCTATTAAGTACTGTAGTTTTACCTGATAGTTGGTGAGTGGAAACAATAATTTGATAAATGTGTGGAGACATGGTAGAAGGCAATAGAGGAAAGCAGCAGCAGCAGAGCTAAGGAGGTCCCAGAACTTCTAAGTGTTCTACTCTGACATTATTTTAGCAACAGAATAGACTAATGGGACTTCTAAAATGGAATTTCAAGCTTGTGGGATCTGATTCCTTCTGGTGATGTAAATTAGGAATTAATACCATGGCAGCCACAAATGAAGTAAGCTAATGGCTGCATCATTGGGTCACACTGGCATTTTGTTCTCTGAATCCAGTGGTCAAAGGCGTTTGTTACTATGAACTGGACTGGGGATGAATCCACGTAATTCATAAAAATCTGAAAGGCCAAAGAATTGAACCAGCCACTAGTGTGGTGTAGAATATCTTTTCCCATCTCTAGAGACTATTTTGAAAGAGGATGTGGAAAAATTCTCACAAAAATCTCTAGCAAGCTAGAATTTAATCAAAATCAAAGAGGAATATAAAAGTAAGAAAAAGTCAGAAATAACATATAAAAGAATAGTGGTAAATTCTGAAATGAATCTTGGAAAACTAGAGGAGTTTGATGCCAGTAGTTATTAGTCTGGAAGACAGAACATGTCAAAATAAAGGGAGTGTTGTGCAAGAAGAATCAGTGCAGCGTGAGTAGTTTCTTGTATTTATAGTAAACGATGGCCCAGCTTACCTTTTAATTGCCTTTTCTTTTTTAGTTCTCCCAATACTATTTTAAACTGTCAGATTCTGAAGTCATATTCCTCTCAATTTCAAGAGATCTGGTGGTGGAAAAAAAAAAAAAAGGAATGGGATCAGAGTTCTTACTCTACATAGGAAGCAATAGAAGAGCTGCCTTTGTAATTATGTGTGCTTCACTTTTAGTGCTCACAAGGAAAACATTCGTGTTGCTTGCAGTTGCTTGGAAAATCACTGGCTTGATAGGATGTAATAGGTGGAGAGATGAAGAAAAAGCATGTGCAGAACTTTTAACAAATACCTTCATTGTCCTTTGCATTCAACCTGCTGTGTGTTTGGCAAAGCCCACGGGATAGTCTCTGATCACTGAGTTGTGCCTGAGGCACGGCTGTGTACGAGGACGTTTTACCTGTCTGCTGTATGATATGCTAGCAGCCAAGCTGGCATAGGGTTTTGGTGGGTTTTTTTGTTTGTTTTTTTGGTTTTTTTTCTTTAGCTTCTAACCTTAGGGGTAGTGAGTTTTGGTTCGGAAAGAAGCAGTAATCTCAGACTGATTAGTGACTTAGAGGGGACATAATTTTACAAGGATGTAAAGGACATCAAGTCTTGTGGATTTGGAGATCCTGATCCTTTGCTAAAACATGCCTGAATAGCACTAAAATACAACAGTTTTCAGTTTTATCAACATCTTTCTTTTCATTCTGAGATCAATCCATTCTGTGAGAGCCACTGGGGTGTTTGAGATGCTCTGAATTCTCTCAGACACATTTCATGCAAGTTCTTGTCACAATTGTATTAGTAAGGGTTTGAATGTCTTGCATCAAGCACAATTTTACTCAAATGTGTAAATTACACATACTTATGGATTTTCAAGATGAGAGCCCAGATAGTAGAGTTTTGCCAGCACAGTAGCTACTAACTTTCTTAGTAATCTGTGATGTCAAAAAGGAACACTCATACTCTGGTTTCGCTAATAATATTTTTTAAAGTTTCTAAAACTTAATTAAAAAGATTTGACAACCTTAAAAAAGCACCACCTGATTAATTGATGAGGAAATAAACAGCAGCTCATGAAAATCTTTTAAAAGATTTGGAAACATTTATACTTCAAGTACCTGTCAACAATATACTGTGCGTAGTCTTTCTTCTCCTATCTGACACAATTGCATTTTGGTTTTGTACTGTGAGCTCCCTGCAACTTTGTTTCATAGGCTACAAAACAAAACATGAACTGGGATTACAATTACAGTCTTACTAACCAAGCCTCCATATGGGAGATTATGGTATTCTTGTTTCTTTAAATGGAAACTTTATTGATGTAATTATTTACCAGATGAAACATGTGATGTTCTATTCAGTTTTCAATTTGATCCATGAAAAAAAATTCTTAGCGTAGGGATCCCATTAATGGATACCTCATCAAAGTGCTAGAATCAGACTCAGAATTTCTGATCACTTTTCGTATTGCCTCTTTCCATAATTGGACTATCTTATTAATAACAAAGGATATTAAGAAGCTATACCATATTGTTTGGCCACAGTTCTTAAATATATGCATTTAAGAGAAAGCTGGAGATCGCTTTTAATACTTATATTCCAAAGGTTTGTATTCAAAGCAGAGGTATTAGAAAATATTTTTGAATATTTTATTTACTCTCAAGCAAATTATTGCATATTCAATCTGGCTGCCTTGATATGAGATAGGGCACAAGCAAGCATGTTAAAATGGAATCTGCTTTCATGTAAATGTGGTTTATCAGAATTCAAAACTGTGATATATAACCAGTTCTACATTTTCCTTGTAACTTTTAATATAAAAGACTGTTGAATACTGTAGAATCTATTATCCATAACATTGTTGTAGTTATGAGTGATCAGTAACGTTTATCACTTTCATTTACATTCCTTATGCTTTCATTACCTTATACTTTTTCTCACTTAATTACCATACTCATCCATTACTCTGCTCCTGGTTTGCTTCTCTGAACTGATGCTGACCGTCAGCAGTATGCCAGAAGTCAATACTTTCCCATCAGAACTCAAGAAACACCAAAAACTTCAGGAATAATTTAAAGACCTCCAAAGGTGCAGCCATGTGTGTTCCTTCTCTTTGTTCACACAGAAACAGTTGACTCTCAGAAGAACATGACCCAGATCTGAAACTGAGAGAGGTCCTTCCACTTTCCCCTCATTTGCATCTAGTATAAAATATTTGTATATGAAATTTAATTCAATGCAAAGGTAAACCTGGAAAAGGTGGTTACTATCTCAGATGCCCTTTCTCTCTCTCTCTCTCTCTTCTCTTTTTCATTTTCTTTTTTTTTTTCTTTTTTTTTTTTTAAATGCTGGAAAGGGATCCAAGAACTCCTTATCTCCCTGGATGTTCCTTTCTTCTCCCTTATGTGGCCAGTACAAAGAGAATTGTTTATGCTTTTCTGATTGAATGCCAAGAAAAAAAGAACCAGAAAACAAAGACAAAACCCTTCTTGAATTTGCTACTTTAATTTTCTGACAGTCTGTCACACAGAAGCATAAAAATCCTAAAAATTCAGTTTATATATTTTCTTTAAAACTATTTGGAAAATGGAATGTGCACTAGTCTTTGAAGAGACTGTAATCTAGGTTGAAAGCGTAAGAGGAGGCATATTAGAAACTTTTTTCTTCCTTTTGTTTTCTCTTAGAAATTGAATGGGACGAATCATCACAGTACTGTTCTCTCAAATGCAATTGAACATCTGCCACAGGATAAAGGCTGTCAGGCTTTATGCCTCTGTCTGTAGAACTTTCACACAATAATCTCTACTTTTCCCTGACAGTTACTATTCATAAGAGGATGTTACCTCAGGTTCCCCTTGTTCTTTTTTGTGCATCTCCTATCTTCCAGCCTTCCTAGCTTCTTTCCTACTTCTGTCTTTTGTAGATCCTAGCTTTTTCAAGATCTTTTGTTTTCACTATTTTGATAATAAAAGTGGAATTCTCCCAGATATATATTTAGTTTCTTCCAATGTTACCTTTAATTTTTGGAGTCTTTTCCTTTTGCTTTCACAAGGAAATTAGGCTTATAACTGATTTACAGTCCCATTACCTGTCTCTATCTGTTGAGTTTCCTTGTCAGAACCTCTGAGCCATTTGCTAGTTTTTGTAGTTACAACCAGAGGAGATGAACAGGTTTTGTAAAAACAAACTTAAGTTCATTCATTTTGCATTCATTTTGGCCAAGTAACATGCACATATTCGCCAGCCAATGACCATGCCTGTAGCTCAGAGTTATGTATTACATACATTTACACAGCTAATATTGTATGTATGTTGGTTTATGTAGTTTTTATGGTACAGGCACTTGCCACATCATAGTGATACATCAAATATTATAAATGGATAGTCAAATAATAAGAGTATCCATAGCAAGAGTGATGCAAACTGGATGTTTCAAGTGTACTGAGTGCTATCCAGCCAAGCAGCTGTTGCTTAATCACATGCTGAGCAGACCAAGGTAGAGTGGCTAAAAACTTGGCAAAAAAAAAGTAAAACTTGGTGGTATGTGCCAAAACATTCCCCAAAAGATTACTACTGAAAATGCTGCTTCCTGGAATAAAATTGCAATAAGGCAGGTAATTTAGATATCTAGAACAAGCCTGCTACAGATACAAGGTACAAATATTAAAGTACTCTGCTACCTCTGTGTTTAATCAAAACACATTAATTTAAAATATTCATTTCAATCTCAGTCATTTCATATTGTATATATATGTACTGGTAAAATAAATATAGGTCTAGTATTGTTTAATAAAAGAATAACAAAATGATTCCTGACATAATCACCTTTAAGCTTACCCCTGACCTCATATGTTTTAATTATGTATAAGAGCTAGCAGATCTCCTGTGCAACAAGGAGCCCTTCATTACCTGTAATTCCTATTTTATAACTTTTTTGTTTGATCTGTTCCAGGATTCATTCTGAAGAAATTTGACAGAATAAATTATCATTCTCCCCAACCATTTGACTGTAGCTTTGAATATATAATGTATCCACCCATGTATATTATTTATGAAAGATTGATTATTCTTTCATCTCAATATCCCTTTTATGCCAAGAGAATTTCAGATTTAACACTTTCCTTCCTAGACATGAAGATTAGCTGTCCAGATGTGACTGCACCCCATGTGGGCACATCAAAGCTAGCTGAAAGCTCATCTGGATATGTTATTGAGTTGCAGTTACGCTTTTGGCTCATTGTAGGCTACTGAAGATAATTCAAGGGATAGGAAGGTGAACAGGTGAATGTACTTTGTTCTAATCTGTGCCCTGATTGATGAAAAGTGGGCTTTTAAAGCTGGATCAACACAGAATTTTAAATTAAACCTCTGTCTCTGATTTACTACTTTGCTGCACCAGTTTTAGGCCAGTAAGTGGACTAGTACTGAGCTGAAACTTTTAAGGAAATCGAGGAAAATGGAGATAAACATGAACTGAAGGTATATAGTTGGAAGCCATTTGGGTTTCCCTGCATTTGCTATGTTTCTTTAAATAGAATGAAAATAAAGAAAACAGAATATTTGAGTTGGGAAAATATTGCATTTACTTTTACCTCCAGGTTTTGGTAAACCTGAGAGATCTGTGTTTCTGAAGGACAGATGGCTTAATTACCACTTATGCTGCACTGCTGTCACTTGACGAGTTTCATACTGGACAGAGTGAAATGGTGTCTCCTTATCAAACAATGGCGAGAACTTCTGTCTTGTGAATGCATTATCTTTAGCGTGTTCTTAGGATGGTGTCACAGGAAAGGGTAAATTAAATAAGCTCTCTGTTCGTACAGCTTTTCAAACATGCATGCTCATGCACAGTTCTCAGCAGCTCAGACCAGATATAATTTTGGTTCCTATCTTAGAGTACTGCACCAGTTACTGATTGTGCATGGATATAGGGAATGACAGTTTAGGATGACAGAGAAGTTCAGGAGCACTCTTTAGCTGTGAATTAAAGTGCTCCATCAACAAGAAAAATCTTCATAGTGGCTGCAAACTTTTAAAAGTCCTTTCTTCTATCCACCCTGTGGCCTTTGTCCAGTTTGGATTCAGCTTCAGCTGTTTTTTCTACATGGAAGCAGATTGTTTTTAAAAGCCAACTTAGTGACAGTGAGGTGGATTACATGAAGATTATGGGCTGTTATGTGGGTCATCTAATGCCCTGTGGTGTCAAGTATGCTTAGTTGTGAGGGCTGGATTTTGTTATAGGTACACTTTGTGGTTTTCTTTGTATTTGTTCATTTTTTTCAGAAACTACATTTTGCCTCTAAGCTGTCAAGCTTGACTGGAAAATGGATGGTGAAGGAACAGTTAATCTTGTAATTCAAAGGTTAATGTCAAAGGTGTAATTCAGAATACTGCTGCTTTTTAAAATACATCTATTCATCTTGTTAGTTATTCCTTCATAGGTGTTTTGTCAAGTGATGAAATTTGGAAAATATGCAGCTGTTTTAATTTTTGTTACTTTTCTAATGGTCACTTATCTTCATTCCATCTTTTTCTTTTCTTTTCAGTAAAATTATAATTATTAATACTTTTTGTAGAAAGTCTGTTTCCAGTTGCTGGTCCAAATACTTGGATTTTTTTTATCTAAACCCAATGTGAAAACAACAAATTATTTTTCAGATCAAATGAAAGATTGGTTTCCTAAAATACTATTTTAAAAATATAAATCATATAAATGCAATAAGGAAACATATTTTGCAAATGGTGGATTAAAACTATGATTTTACAGTATGGAGTAAAAATATTTTTGTATTCTACTTTTTTAGGAGAGAGGAGGTACTTTTTCTTAAAATAACTCTTGACAGAAAGCTGAAAGGCTGCTGCAGGTTTTGGTTTAAAATGAAACAAAGTTTCACCTAAACTTGGTTTTGCATTTTATGATAAAAACGTGTTGTCAGGTTGTCCAATAAAGTTATCTTTTGAAATGTGTTGCCTAAGTAATAAGTAGAATAGAAATTATTCAGTCATCACCCTGTCAAGGACTGTCTGATTCCCACTGGCATTTTGGAAGATGACACGTGCAAACCAAACCCCTAATTCTGTAAAGAGATCACGTTCTCAAGTTTATACACAAAACTAAGCCACAGTAACTTTCAGGGGATGATACTGGAAATAAATTGTTTACTAGCTGCTTTCCTGCAAGGTGCTGGAGTAAAATTCACTCCCATAAAAGCTCTCTGTCTTAATTCCTGCTGATTCTAAGAGCCATATTCTTATCAATAAAAGAGAGAGGAATGCAGTACAGTTTGGTAGTCTTTGTGCTCACTTGGAGCTCAAAGCAACAGGCTTTCTTTCCAAACCTAGAAAGTGTTGGTTGATCTTAGTAAGTGAATTCAGTTCACTGTGCCTCGGTTTCTTCCTCTTTAAAACTAATCTTAACACCTCCTGCACACAACCACAGAGAGCACCATCAGCAATGAGTGTAGATCTTTCATTGCTTTTCAACAGTAAATAGTTCAAGAACATCTGTAACATTAATAGCTGCTGTCACAGAGAATACAACTGTACTACACTGCAAGAATATGCACTTACCTTTCATATTTAAGTTGCACCAGAATATATATGTTCCTGGTGAATATATCATCCACTAATAAGATTGGTTTGGATCTAACTTCCTATAGCTCTTGTAGCAAAAACCTTTTAATGCTTTTTATGTTTGATATTCTGTGTCCCTTGGTTTCCTTATTCTGTCAGTCTAGAAAGCTTTTCCCCATTTCTGCGTCCAGTCATCTCATTTTATTTGCTT
>WHYT01015768.1:171007-186287 GCA_009806455.1 Tetrax tetrax
AAAAAAAAAAAAAAAAAAAGTAAAGAAGCCGTGAAAAAGCTGCAAGGCTCTTAAGTATGAATAATTTGCTGATGGTCTAGGAAGGGATTACAGTACTGAATACACATCTCTATAAATATTAAAACTGATTTTTTTTTAACAAAACTACACTTCAGGACATGCTTACAACAGCTAAAATAGCTGTAGAATTGTGTTTTATTCCTATCCTCTGTCAACTTTCAAGAAATTGATGTTTCAGAAGAGCCATCATGCCAAGATATTTAAATCAATCTAACCTACTTTAATTTTAATCTTCAGAAATCAGCTAGACTTCAGTTGGTTTCTGACTTCATGTTGGAAAGTTTACATAATTCTAGATTGTTATTTTATGCTTCATTTCAACTGAAGAACTGAATATGTTGGAGATCTGACTACTGCTCTGTATGTGCCTCTTTCTCCACTGTTCGTAGAGGAGTGCTGTCTTCCAATTTGAGTATATCACTGAATATTTTTCTTTTTCTCTGTGGAGGCCTGACCCACTAAACTTGGTGCAAGGATTATCATTGTTAGCAACCTTCCAGGCTTATGCCATGTAGTAATATTTACAGTCATATGATAAATATAGGGGTATGGAAACAACAATAGGAATTTTGCAGGCTTTTCTTTTAAAGAGGTGGAAACTGTGATAGCAGGCATGCGAGAGTTACAAAGTAGGAGCAAAACAGTCACTATTGGTGTTTAGGTGATGGTGAAGCAGAACAAATGTCTGGGTATGTACTGTGGGGAGGTGTTAGCTTCCACCACATAATATCAGTTTACAGCATGCGTTTTGATTTGAAACAGACGGTGGGGATATTTTCTCTAATACTTGAAATGCTTTGCTTCCATTATATATGTTACCAATACTTTACTTCTGTCCTTCAGAACTGAGACTTATGCATTTAAAATAATACAAGAATTAATGCGTGAACAGTTCGTGCTTTGGAGTTTGGCTAAGGCTGTGAATATGTGCGAGATTTGAAACAGAAAGGCAGATGATCTGCCGTTATTGCTGGAATTGTGCTGCTGTTCTGATTTCTCACCACTGAAATAGGTTGTTGGCTCTTGCAGCTAGCTTTGAGGTCTGTTAGGCACATAAGCAAATTTAACTACTAAAGCTGGTTTTGTGATAGCTATTGTTTCTAGACCATGTGATAAACACTTTTAAAATAATTTACTCTTTTTTTTTTTTTTGCCTGTGTGCCTTGGAAATCAGTTTTCTTTTCAAGTAAAGTTATTAGTAAAAATAGATATTTTATCCCACTTGATAAGAGTAGGTTTATTTAAGAGATAAATTGTAATAGTTCGTTATGGAGAGGAAAGAAACAGTAATGTGACAGTATCTGATGCAACATCCCATTTCACTGCAAGTCACAAACTGAATACATCAATATGACTGCAAAGTTCATCTTCTGGTAACTTATAGACTATGGCAGTCTAGGATGCGTCCTGCTGTAAGGGGAGTGGGATTCGCTGTGAAGTTTGTGTTTCTAACGCAGCTGTTGACACAAGGTCGCCACGCAGATTCCTGGTATCCAGCATCCCTTCAATTTCTTGGCCATTTTCACTGTTTTTAGTGTCTTTCCAGCATCTCTAATGCTACTATTTTTGGGCTTTTCCTAATAGAGACTATACACTTGTCTAATCAGCATGGGGGTTATTTTGTGTTTTTTCTTTCATCTTGGTTCTCCAGGCTCCCCAATTTTCACTTAGTGTTCTGGGTCCTAGCTAACACTAGGCTAGAAAGCTCACATAAACCAAGTACCAGTATGACAACTGCACCAAAATACTTCCTTTATCTATAATTGTAGTCATCCTCTTTAGCTGGTTAAGAACTGAAGCTTGGCTAGTTAAGGCAGAGCATGCAGAATAATCTGTTAATTTGGGCTGTTTAATAGAAATCATTTGGTATCTGCAAGAATAGTTACTAGTTACTAGCATATTGCTATAACCAGCCATGACAAAATCATGGGAAGCAGGTCAACATTTTCATTTTTTTGAAAGTATTAAAAAATGCAAAATCATAGCTGTTTGCCCCAAAAATTTCACCTACATTTTAAATAGAATGTAAGTCTGATCTTAAGTGCGCTGAATTCAATAGAGTGGTTCCATGAATTTTGATAGCACCTCGGTTGAGTTCTACCTGTGTATTGTACAGTCAGTAATCAACAATTTGGAGCTACATTTTTTCACTGTATGCTGAAAGCTGAGTGCATAACAACTGCAAATGCACCTCTCCCCCACCCAGTGAATATTCTTAGGTAACTCTTCAAATCAACAAAAAAAAAAATTTGGCAGAAGCTTTCTGAGGCTTTCAGCTAAAATTGTAGGAGTGAAAGACTCAGAATAAATTACTCACATATTTAATTCATGTTCAAAATACAGCTTGTTCATTCCATCTCCACCCCCTGTATACAATCTCAGTACATAATACATAGTGCCTTTTAAAAGTGGAAAATTGACTTGATAAACAGGTGTAGCACAGATGAAGTCTGTTATGTGTCTGCAATTTTGTGTGTTAAATGTCTTAATCATGATTCATGACACTTGATAACCTATAGTTAGGTATTATCATAATCAGGTGCTATTTTATCATAGATCTATGTACAAATTATGTAAAGTAATTGTTTTGAAATCACATCTAATCACAAGAAACAGCATCCTGGATAATACTTCAAGCACAGTTCAGGTACAATCCTTGCAGCTCTCTAATTGATAACTAGATTTTCCTGCAGCTAAGTAAAATTTTTCACCTGAAAACAGGAAAGCCACACAGGCCTGGTGGACTTGCAGCTTATCAACCCCAAAAAAAAGTAATTAATCTGTAAACAGGAGAGATTATTTTATTTTATCTTTTCAGCTGTAGTATTTTTTTAATGAAGAAATCACTGAAATCGGGGAAAGCACAGTGGCTCTACAGTGCAGATCAGACTGCTGGGCTGGGGCTTGTGTTAAAAAATGACAATATGTAAGCTCAGCAAAAGGCAGCAGAAATGAATAAAAGGTCCTACCATGCAAATACCCCTGTGGTTTTAATAAGTCAGTGTTTCTGAATAATTTAGAAAATATATTTAACCTATTTTTTCTGCATTCAGAATAGTATCAAAAGGTACCCTATTTTGTTCACATTTATCTATAATTCATAAGTAAATGTTCCCCTGAGATTGATCACTGTTTGTTCTTTGAAATGTTTGCTGTAATTTTTCCATTGAGTGATATTATGTTCACACTGGTTTGGATGAGGGCTCAAGAAGGTCTGTAGTGTGTATTCAAATATAACATTTCTCTTAAAGAACCATGTCCATCTCTTCTACACAGGCTCTTCAGGTATCCTTCCATCTTTAGATTTTCCTTCTCAAATTAGAGTGTTACAAAATTATATACCATTCCATAGTACAATATTCCACTTTAATTCTGCAACTTTGAAACTTTACCCTAAGGCTAGCTTTTGGAAATCCTCAGTATCAACCAACTTTAGCAGTTCAAACATTGCACCTTTGATTGTATTTCCAAATGCAGTATTGATAATGAAATGACTACAAATATAAAGTTGGTCTTTTGAGAGATGTAATTAAAATATCATTCGTTTGCATAATAGATTAGAGGTCATTTGGACCTTGAATTTAAGAACAAAATAAGTATGGGCATTTAACATGATATAAGGAAGATTACGTTGTCTTTTATTAATAAAGTAATAAGCTACTTAGAACTGTAATAGAAAAAACATGCCACAGTTACTATACAGCACTAACATGTTAGTCTTGACTTTGTTTGTTTTGGTGTTTTTTGGTGTTTTGTTGTTGTTTTGGTTTTTGGTTTTTTTTTTTAAAGAGAGTATAATAATTTTCTACCATTACACTTCTTTGTATTCAACAACATTGTATGTCTGGCAACTTTATGGAAATAATGTAAATGTTGCTTATGTTGCTTTATTTGTTGCTTATGTTAACAAATAAAATACTCCAACTAGAGTATATTAGGTAGCCACTTGATATGGTTTACAAATAGATTTATAGTGCGTATATAAATTAGATGTTTCAGGGAGAAACGCAGCATGTTTGAAGGCTAAGTTAGATCTCTGATAAAAGATTTCTGGTATCTGCAGTTCAATACTTCCTGCTGTAGTCCTGTAGATCCTATAGATCTTCAGTTCTTGTTTCTACTAAGCCAAAGGGATTGTGAATACGATAACAGACTGTTAAGGTTGTGTCTTAAAATACCTATGAGATGAAGAGACTTTGTTGCTTTCTTATTCAAGCGTATGACTTGTTTCTCTTCAAACAACTCAGGCAGAAAAGATATATTCATGTGTAAAGGTAAATAAAATGTAAGAGTAGATAAAAATTCGAATTTGAATTTTGTACAATTTGAGTACAAAAATGAATCACGAAAAGGTCTGATTACTTCCCCCCTCTATTTTTAAGGGAATTTTCCATTAAATCCAATGTAAGAATATCTGACTTTTTAGAAGAAAAATCTTGCCAAAATCTCTATTTAGTCGTTGGTTTTATGTTACTGAGTTCAACTTTCTAGAACAAAAAACATGGTGTCAATTCCTTCCTTAAATTTTCTATCAATCTACACATTTTTTTTTTCCTTTGGAGAACAGTATTTCAGCTATCAGAAGTTATCTTTATTCAGCAAGCTATGGTAACTAGGACACTGGACTAGAGAACCTGAATTGCTTTGTTTGTGAGACTTTGTATTCTGCTGTTACCACATTAACATTAACATTCTGCTGTATTCTTTGTATTCTGCTGTTACCACATTACACCTGTTGTTGAGTTTCTAATGCAAAAGGCCATGGTTACGTTAGCAGTTATTTTAAATCCAGAAGAAAATGGTTTGAACCAATTGGGGAAGATGAGTAGCAGGAGAATGTGGAGGAAAGAAGTATGAATGGAAAGACAAAAAGTTATGAGATTAACACTTTTCCTTTTTTTCTTTTGTTGGGTATGAAAATATATGCATCTATTTTCTTATCCTTTCTCAGGTTATCAAGCAGTTATTAAAGACAGTTATTTTAAACTTACATCTTCAATAAGTAATTTTCCCTGCACGGCAAGAATACGAAGAGAGCAGTGGGGCAAGCCTTCTTCATTCTCAGACTATTAAAAAAAATAAACCCAACTCATAGAAAAGGCTCTTTGATTACCAGCTGTGAAATTCCATTGGAAAACTTAGAATTAAACAGAAAGATGGAATCTCTATCTTTTTGTAAATACAGTTTTAAGTTTTGGTTCCGTATATCCTATGAAAATCAACAGGGGTATGTGTGATGTCTGAACCTGAATTCCCCTTTATTTCACAGTGTAAAGAAAATCTCAATGAAGGTTCAAAGAGAAATATTTTACAGAGCCAAGTGTTTTCATAATTATACACTTGAGCTATTTTCTGTCTTTTCTGAAGTGTTTGGCACTGACTATCCCTCAGAAACAGATACAAGGTCTTGGCTGCATGTACTCCAGTTTTCACATGCCGGTTCCACTGGTTTATTTCCACTGGCTTAAATGAGAGATTTAGTCATGCAAGGAATGCACATTAAAAAAGAAAGAATACAGAATTTTGGTTAATGTCTGGTTATAGGAGCTTTTCCTCTCAGTGCTGATGAGGTGACGAGTTTTGTCACATGTTATCAAGAAAACACTTAAAATCCATTTTAGGCATTTTAGATTTTCCTTTAAAAGTTGATAACAGTAACAAAATAACTAACATTGCATGTTGCTGCAATTGCCACTACAATTAATTCACTGGATCAATTAAGGTAGTAACATCAAAATTGAGGTGAAATTTTTGCCCAAGGCAATTTCGTAAATTCCACTTGCTGTGAAGAATGATAAATGGATCTCCTGGCCTTTTCAATATTGTTCTCTTTCCTTCCCTGAAAAAATGTTTTAGAGGTACCAGCTCTCAAACCCTGGTTTACAGATGAAATTTGCAGTGATTATTTGTAAGATGGGAAATGTGCAGTCATTTAATTTCTAAAAACTCAAAAAGAATGCCTTGCTTGGGAGTATTGCACACAAATGCAGAGCAGTTCTGCTGATTCATCCTGGCAGCCTAGCATCACAGGATAAAAGGAGGTCATTTCTAAGTAAAGATTATGACTTCTTTCCACTCAATATATTATTTTTTTTTTTAATCACATAAAATATAGTTCTTCATTCTTAATGGAAATTTTCCAAAAAGATTTATCTGTAGTTCCAGGTGTCTCTCTTAATGTTCCTATATTTGAGTGCAAGGAAAGGTTAGAAGAAGCTAGGCCAATAGATCTTTCCTGAAAAATTTGAAGCAACCAACTCAGGAGGATAGTTAAATATAAGTTGTAATTTTAAAGTGAAAAATAAAGGAAGCTGTAATTTCAACATTAGCCCAGGAACGCTGTGCTGTATTCAAAGCAGGATCAATTTTTTTTATGTGGTGGGATAGCTCACATAACCAGAGTGCTGCAGTGGATGTATAAAATTCCATTCAAATGGTAATTTTTTTTTTTTTTTTTCCAATGGAGGTGGTCAAACACTGAAACAGGTTTCCCAGAGAGGTTGTAGAGTCTCTGTGCTGGGATATATTTGACACCCAACTGGATACAACTACAGTGTAATCTTTCTTTGATTAGGGACATGGGACTAGACAATCACCAGATTATCTGTTCCTTGAAGGCTCAGTGAGTCTGTGATTCTGTAATACGCATCATTTCCTAAAGCAGCAAAAAATTATTGGGACCATTGCTGAGTTCCAGATACATTTGAGGTAACATTGAATTTCTTTAATATATTTTGTGATTGGTTTTCTTATTATCTGCATGTTGTAGTATTTTTTTTTCCTTGTTATCTTTACTTCCACTCTAGAACGGAGTGTAATTTAAACAGGTTTATTTCATGACTACAAAACTGTGATTTGAGGACATCCCATAAACCATTTTTAAACAAATCCCAATTATGATTCACATTCTAACCTACTACCTACTTTTTCTCGTGATCCCTTTTTCTTTGTCTTCTTTGAAAAGGTTAGTTGTCTACACAAAGAAGCTTTCTGATAAGAACATGGGCTTTTAAAAAGAAATTTCAATCATTTTTTTTTTTTTTTTTATTGGAAGGTGCTTTTTCACAAGCCAAGTAGATTTGTTTTAAGGGATTTTTATAGAGCAATTACTATTGGAAGGGGCTTTCATTGTGCAATTAAGACAAATGTTCTGCCACATTCGTTAATTACTGGAACACTGAAAACACCAAACAAAACAAAGCACTCCGTCTTTAAAATAATTGAAGAATCACTTAAGCTAGAGCACCCTGCACTGGAAAATGTAAGGTACTAACAAGCAGGCTGAACATGTGTTATCTATATTACTTCCTTCTTCTCTAACAGAACACGTCAAAAAGAAGATATTAGAGGTGCTGCCTACATCCAGACAGTAGGATGCATACATCCTGCTTCTGAAAAAGGCTACTTCTCAGTAAAAATTAATGAGGTTTGTAATCACGACTTTATCATTAAAAGATGTAGTTTCTGTGACGAGGTGGATTAGAGAGAGGCATCAGATATACGGACCTCTCTTCCACATACTTCAAATTTATCCTAAAGCTGGTGACTTAGTACTCTTACTGACTCCAGCCTCAATCTTCCAATCTCAAATGAGACTTGGCTCCTTCGTTTGCCTCAACAAAAGCCAAAACCTAGAGACGTGAGTTGCCTCTCCCCACTCCAGCGATTATTATGATGCCATGAAAGCCAAATTTCAAGTTCAGAAATGACTGTCATATATTCTAGTTTTCACACAAGTACAGTGGAGATTATCAAATCATCTTACCTCACAGGATTGCTGTGACAGTTCTCAGTCTTTATGCCATCTTTTGTCCATGGAGCTCATCACAGTGCCTGCGCACCACTTGATGTTTAATGTATTTACCATCACAAATCCCTAGTGAGATAGGCAAGCGGTGTTAAACCCAGTAGAGAGGAGATAACTGAGGTAAAAGAGATCTGCAATGGAACAACAACTGAGTTTTTGGTGTCTGAAATCTGTCACTCCAACAACTGGATCAACCGTAATCTGCAGATTCTGAGGCTCTGACCAGGCTGTATAACCACTGTGTGAGATTTCAATTATAAAAACTATTTTAGTTAATAGGAAGCTGGGTTCCTTTCTCAGGTTTCAGACAGGAGAAATAGTGAAAAGGTTTTTGGTTTTTTTTTGTGAGCAGTAATCCCTTACAAGCTTTTCTCTCTGCCGTTTTGCTTTTCTCCTTGCTCCTCATTAGCTGCATTAGGCATCGTAATCCCATTATGGAAATGAGTCGATGAGCTAGGAGCCATCCTCCCCAAACAGCATCTTCTCAAGAGAGTTAAAGAAGAGGGGAAGGCATCATCTTAAACCTATTTCCAGCCAATTGGAATAGAAATGTGAGCAATCAGTGACCACAGCCGTATTTTATAATAAGGGAATTAGAACTGAAACCATAGTGTTCAGAAAATCCGTTTTCAAGATTTAGGAATAATTCTTCCCTGATGGCTACCAATTTTCAATGTTTGTTTGTATGATAACAATGAGAAAATTCACTCCAGTGCTGCATAATGGAGTGCCAAAGTATACAGCACATCCAAAAAATTCATTTCAGTACTGAAATCATCTGTCAAATGCCATAATATCTATCTTACACAGCTGAACAAATTTGCCAATCTTTTAGTAGAATATGATAATGGTGATGAATGCATTGACAAGATGACGTGCTCCAGCAGCGAGCAATATTTCAGAGAGGGATTTTCTTTCTAAAACAAAGTAAGAGATCACAATAACCCTGTGGATAAGTTGGTGCATAGAAATGGAGGAAGATTATGATCTTCTGTCAGACGTCCTTCACCATGTAATGGTTAATCCTGTGGCAAACAACCTGACTGAGCAGCTGTGTATTTCTGTGTCTGCTATGGACCAAGTCTGCCCTAATGAAGTTTTTATTGTAGACAGGATTATATTGTGGCACTTGAAATCAGGGATTTTCTGTTCCTACTGGACTGAAATTTTAAAAAGTGCAGATAGAAGACTTGCCTATTGGAAAGTGGTAATGTTTTATTTTTTCAAGCAAAATAAACCAGAGTGTTGCAATCTTGCCTAATTTCTTACTGAAAACATCCCATTGTGGCTTGTCCTATGTAGCCTGCGTGTGTTCCTGTCATGCATATATTTGGCATTACCAGGCACCAAACGCTGGTCTGTATGAACGAGGAATGGGTAGAGCATTGATCCCATTGCAGAATTTAGTGACCTTCAGTGACAAGCTAATTTGGAGACAGCAAAAGAAAGCAGTAAGTTACTTGCTGCTAAAACAAGGAGATTAAAACATTGACATGGCCTGAGCGACTTCCTTCCCTAGTCTATTCTAGGGTCCTTCTCAGAATTTGTGCTCCAAGATAAGTCATTGTTTAACCCTTAAAGTTGATTTTATCTCTCTGAAAATGCCTCCTCCTCAAAGTAGGGCATAGGCTTTGATATGTGGCAATAAACTGGGATGGGATTTTGAAGTACACTGATAGAATTGATTCTGCAGCTGCCTTACATTGGGGATCACTGATGAGATTAATTTAATTCCAACCATGAAAGTGTGAGATCTGTTTAGTGTAAGGATCTAAACCTCTCAAGTTTAGTTACCATTTTATTATCATAAAGTCTTTACTAAAAAAGGAGAAATTGAATCAACAGTTTTATCACAGATGACACTACCTAGACATCTTAATAGAGTAGGTTGTTTTATTAAGTTTTTCTGCCAATCCATAATTTTGTATAGTGGGAACTACTAATTTGTGCATCATTGAAATAAGTGACTGTTAGACGAGAGACAATTTGAGACTCACTTTCATTTGCATTTAGCAAGCCGAGCTGTTGTGTTTCCCATGATTTATTAAATGAGTTTCAGAAAGATACACACATTTTGATATCCCAGGAAAATACTTGTGATTCATCTCCTATGTCTGTTCTCACAGATTCCATAGGAAAAATCTTTCGTGTTGCCTTTATAAAAATCCATCACTAAAGACTGAGAGGAGAGCTCTGTAAAATATTTGCATAGCAGCTTCTCTGTGGCTTAAATGATGTGAAAGTAGCCCTGCTTCAGATTTTATTACATGTTTGAAATTCATTGCAAAATATTAATCAAAAGGCTTGTTAAAGTAAAAGAAAAATGCATTGTAAAACAGACCTTGGACATCGTTTGGGTCAAATCGAAGGCTGAAAGATTATTTCAGTTGGTGACCTGAACAGAACAGTAGACAGCACTAGGCAGTGGAGGCACTGAAAATAAATCTCCCCATGAAACACACTCTCCATCTGTTTTTTCCCTTGCTATAGGGAAGGAGGGAGAACCCTACAGTCTTTCCTCTGCAGCAGCTGAGTCCTATTTGCAGCTCTGTCCGCACTTCAGTTCTCCCATAGATGATAGCGCTTATTTATTCTGGCCAGTTTAGAACTAGAAATTATTATTTGCTTGTGGTGAGTAATAGCTAGAAACCAGTGCCTCAGTGTAGAAAGCACCACTATGAATATGGAACAGAGCGCTCAACGACCGTGCAGCCTATTTGCAAGCTCCTAGCAGACCCTGGATGACAAACCATGCAGTGAGCACGCAAGGCAACAAGGAGATGGTTTTTGGTTCTGATGTTAAGCATCAGTCACAGGTAAACTACATGTAAGGACTGAGAAGATATCATAGTTAAGTTATATGGACCCACAAAAGGTGAATTTGCAAATGAAGGAGCCTTTTCCTGCAGTTCTGCAGTGGTTTCCTCTCTCTGCTGCACAGCATCAACCAGATTTGCTCACAGTTTCATAGAATGAGGGAGACAGTTTCAGACAGACAAGCTGTAAATTGACATGTTCAGAGAGTATTTTCTACATGATATTTATAATAGCACAGATATTTATAGAATAAATAGCATTGGAAGACTATTAATAGCAGTAGGAAAGAAACAGTTTCCCCAGAATAGGCACTATGAGTAGAAGTCTGTTAACAAAACCAAGGGTATGGATAAATGTGGTGTGTGAGGTAAAAATCCTAACACTTTAGGTGCTAATGATGTCTGCTGCATCTATTCAGCAACAGAAGTGGTTGGTATGCAAAGGAGTTAAGAACAGAAAGGTTGATGAACAAAGCTATTTTGGTAAATATGATTTAGAATTAACTTCCAAATGCAAAATAGGAATTTGCCAGGGAAAGCTCAGTTTCTGGCGATTTGGAAATACATGCTTCCGATTTGTTACTAGTCTTTTAGAAAACAAAACTATTTGATGACTTTTGTCTGTTCTTTGAAACAAAGAAAATAGTAATGAAGCATTTTATTCTTGCTCTGTGGTAACATAGATCCTTGGGGAATTAAAAAAAAAAGAAATGACACTTAATAGCAAACTTATTGAGCAATCTAATTGTACAAACTACTTCTGAAGTTTTATCCTTTTTGCTTAAATAGTTAATTCACGTCCATCAAAAGCTTTTAATGAGACGGATTTCATCTCTGAACACCATTTCATGCTTCATTATACTGCACTGATGAGGATGTGGGGGTACTCATTACTCACTTTTTTTTTAAAGGAATGAAAATACTTTAATAAATCCAGAGGGTGGATTTTTTTTTTTCTTCCTCATTCCAGAAACATATTTCCAGGGAGCTTAACACATCAAATACTTAAAAAGTGTACAACAGCTGGCTTGTGCTGTGTCTTGTGAAGGTTGTTCTTGCCTGGCTCATCATAGCCATTGGGAAACACTGAATTTTGGGGGAGGCTCCAGGCCGGATTCTCACAGTCTCCCATGTCCCAGCTCTGGTGTTTAGGAGCATCAGCAGAGTTAGAGAGGAAGTAGGGAACCTAGTTTAGGTGTATGTATGCCTCTGTCCTCCCCTGGAAGAATTAGGTCTCTCTGATTATGTAGCTCTTTTTTTCAGACAGCCATATGAGGTTGTATTTCTAGAGTAAAAAGGTTGAAATTTTTGCTTTGGTGATACTGTAAGACTGGATTGTATAGCTGCTTCCTACATGGTACCCGGTCTCAAGAGCAGTCCCACAGAAACATACAGCAGTTCTGCGTAAACAATTGCTTTTAAAGAGCTTCTATAACTTGGACTACAGGAAGTTTTGACCATCATTACTGTGTGTGCAAAGCAGAGATGACCAAGCAGTAATTAACTTGTTATTGATTTCTTAATAGAGTTGTCTCTTTGTTAAAAATAGGGTCATGTAAGGAAGATAGCTTATGCCTCCTGACAGACTGCTGGAGAGGTGTACTCAGCCTGCTCACCCTAAGGCACCTTTCCATGTAGCCTTGCTGGAAAATTATTTCCAATTTTTATCTATTTCTTTAGACCTCTCCAAGAACATCCTCACCTCCTAAAAGCCTTTCACCTATGAACCACTCTCCAAAGTTTACATTTATACAAGTCAGCATAATTCTGCCAAAATTGTTTAAATCAGAAGTAGCCCAGTCTGTACTTAGAATTACCCAGAGTTCTGTATCTGTAAATCATGAAGATGAAATATGTGCACTGAGGCCGTAAGAAATGTATCCTCAGTGTAGATCACTTTTTTATAGTGAATATCTTTGAGTCGCTTGCTAATTCTTCTGGTTAACTGAAAGTGACTTCTGTGGTCTTTTTCCCTCTACGGAGAGTACTTACTGAGTTTTATCTAGTGCCTGTAGTCTCTGGAGATATTGTATCCAGGGTCTGAAAAATTCCCTGTGCATAAGGTGAGAATTAATTTGTTTTCTCTGTGAACAATTGTGGTGTTGAACACCAGAGTTTGAGCAACATAGGAATGGACACCAGAGGTGTATCATAAGAGAGAAGGTGTTCTGTTGTTTTTGCCTCTTCTCATTAGAACCCAGAGGCAGGATAATATAACCCTGAAGGAAACGGCTTCCCTTCACAGTCACTGTGATTGTGGCTGCTGGAGCATGTAATTACATGGCGGGGGGGAGGGGGGGAGAGCCCGTAATGAAAGGTTGTCAAAAGCCTCAGGACTCCTAATGTCTCTGTCTGTTGTTGGGAAGTAAAGCCCTCTGTGGCAAAACATGTTTGGGTAATTGGAAATGGGACACCTACGGCTTTCATTAGCCCGACTGTACCTATGATAAATAAATGTATATTGATAGTATTTTCCTAATGCCCTGAAAGTTCTTCTCTCCAGAGAAAGGGAAAACAGGCAATATTTTATAATTTGTACAACATTCTTAAAACTATCGATTTAATCATGGTGTAACTGAGAATGAAAGCAGTGCATTATATTCAGAGGATATAGCTGGGCAATGCTTCTTTGAAGTTCAAGAGAGGATAAGTGATGATGGGGGAAAGGTGAGAAAACCAGCAGTGGGGTAATGTTAGTATGTCCTGATTTCTCTTTATTGGCTTCATTGTTGTTTATAGAGAGAAAACTAGAGAGAAAACTTTGTCTATCATTGTGTTGGGCAAACAAGAAAGTTTTGGAGAGAAATTAAGAAAAAAATCAGATTTTTTAGTGTGTTTCAGATATATAGTGAGTGATATTCTAGATATCCAGGATACCAGAGTTTAAACTGGGATGTTTCATTCTGCCCTAAGAAGGGAGATGGAATATATGAAACTCAGCGAAAAGCAGCTCTCTGTTGTCAGTGAGTTCAGCTCTGCCCCTGTGGCAAAGAATGCTAATGGTATCCTGGGCTGCATTAACCAAAATACTGCCAGCAATTCTAGGGAGGTGATCTTTTCCCTCTATTCAGCACTGGTGAGGCCAAAAGTCAACGAATATTATGTCCAGTTCTGGGCTCCTCAGTACAAGAGAAACATGGACATACTGGAGAAGAGGGTTGCAGAGATGATAAAGGAACAGAGCATCTCTCACATGAGGAGAGGCTGAGAGAGCTGGAACTGTTTAGCGTAAAGAGACAGCTCAGGTCAGGGGGATCTTATTAATGTACATAAATACCCAAAAGCAGAGTGCAAAGAGAACACAGCCAGGCTCTTTTCAGTGGTGCCCAATGGGAGGACCAGAGGGATGGATTCTGTATACGTTGCATTAAATAAGCACTGGCACAACTATCACAGAGCATCTGAAATATACAGCTGCTTAAAGAAAAAAGATAAACCACAGAATTGTTTGAGTCAAGTCAGCCTTTTTTTAAAGGAAAAATGCCAAGACAATAAACCGCATGTTCTCTTGTTCGCTCTGTTCTCAGTTCATTTGTTTCCTAGCTGGCCCCAAACTAGGAAGTCTCTTTACTGAGAAGTGGAGTCCCATGGTCAGTGTCACAGAGACACGCTCCATCAGAACACACTCAGACAAATATCGATGCTGAGTTTCCTAGTATTGTCACCCATTAAACCACTGGCTTCTGAGGACAATAGGACAGGTGCTGAACTTTCAGGCACTGAAGAATGTAGGACCCTAGCTGATGTGTTAGCTGGGAGATGGATAAGACCCTGCATTGAAGTGTTGCAAGGGCGTTACTGCACCTAATTGCTATTACGTATCTTTTTTACACCTTTTCTTCCTCACTGGTTTTACTAGACTTTTTTCCTAAACAGACAGAATACTCTGCTTTCCCATTTAACTGACTTAAACTATTTGACAGCGTCAATTCTCAGTGCAGAGTTAAGATTAATTATAAAGTTACAGGTAATTCGTGACACAGGCGTATAAATGATAGAAGACTCACCTGCATTTTTGTCCTATTTCTTTATTTTATAGCTTGTTAAGTATCTTGTTTCTTGTTATTTTACTATAAATTTTTAAAGTTTTTACACTCATTGGCAAGATTCTCTAAAGACACATACTATACTACATCCATGATGAGTAGAAGCTCCCACTAATGTCAGTGCGAGCTCTGGATCAATAGCAAAATATAGCCACGGGGTCTCAGATATGCTGTAATAATCACGGTGTCTCCTTCATGGGGGTTGGAGGGCTGAAGGATTGAACTGCTGTGAGTAGACAGAAGTAATGTAGTCAGATCCTGTATCAGGCTGGTCAACATCTGACCTCAGGTCTTATAGAGACAGAAAAAATATCTTCCAGAATGAATATTAGCCAAGATTTTAACACTGAACTTTGTGGGCACCATAGAGCTTGGATTTTCTAAACCATATAACTTCTTAAACTGTCTTTCAGACTATCCTTCGGATCTGTCCTTCATACAGACCTGTGATCCAGATGTCTCATGCTCTCTTTTCTTCTTGCAGATATTTTTTGAAGTGTCTGGCTTCCAAGAATTCTCTTTTTTGCCTTTTTTTTTTTAAAAAAAAAAAA
>WHYT01015768.1:186895-201400 GCA_009806455.1 Tetrax tetrax
AAAAAAAAAAAAAAAAAAAGTCCTGTTATCTTTTGGAAAGAGGCAGGTCATGTCCTTACCCTCATTAACAGTGGGGAAGCTACAAGTGTTCAAATTGGCAAAATAAGCCAAGATTATGAGTGCCATCATGATGTTCATATGCAGCAGAACTTGAGGACAGCGAGACCACTTACTTAGGCTTATTCAGTCACTGCAGGCTTAGCCCTAATAAAAATGATAGTCCTCTATTGATTAATCCATAGGTCATTGCTCAGGTAAAATTGCTGTAAAATGTCTTTCTTAGCTGCTTGCTACAAGTAAAGGCCATGATTTGTCTTAGCCTCATGTCCCATTGAGAACAGAGAAACATATCACAAACACCTGTGAATTTCTGAAACTCTCATCTGATTTTTATCTGGCCTTTTCCAGAAACATTATCACACAAATATATTTTTCCAGTCAGACTTTGGTTCTAAATGGATAAAAGGACCAGAGAGAAAATAGGATGTTTCATTTTGTTGCTTGTTTGGGATTTTATATATATAAACCCCCAGTAAATAAATCTCTGAATGAAAAATTGATGCAGGTTTTCTTTTTTTTTTTACCTTTCTCCCCTTATCAGAAATGCACTGAGCCCTATCTCGCTGAATGTATTCACTGATCTTGGCTATTCATTAAAAGTAATAGAACAGCTAAATAACTTTGGTACACAGCAGCTCCGACATCTTTTGTTTAGTTTCTTCAATAAATCATATTGTCAGAGGCTACTTTATTTTACTATTGTGTCACTGAAAAGAATGAACTATATTTTGAAAATTTCCATCCCTGTTGCTTAAGCTCTGCTCTGCTAAGTTTAACACCCTGACAATTCCAGCCATAATTTACTCCTTGGAACAGGTCATTAAGTACGCATTGCTGCTTCAGACTTCTTCTTTGATCCATTGCCTTTTATAAAATATAGAAACAGTCTAAATAGTCTCCATAGAAAGAATTTTCTTTTAGGTTGGTGTTTAACTATGAATCATAATACATAATTCACCCACCCATCCAGAAAATTTCTTACACCGTACAGACATGTTGCTTTCATTCTCAGAAAGCCATATGGTGCTTCGTCATTTGCCACAGTGGACTGATTCAGAAATAATAAGGTTAATCATATTACCATAGCTAAGTGAGCAGACACGCGGTAAAGCAGTTAGGATCTTCTGTTTTACCTGGAGATAACACAATTGTTCTGTGGCATTCTGCCAGGGATTGTCAGAGTCACTTGTGAGAATTTGATGTGATTTGGTGTGCAAAACTATCAGAGTAGCTTGGTTGGGGATGCATGATGGTGTTGTAAGCTTCTCCCATGGGCAGATCAAAGCAGTTAATAACACATCAGGGAAGGGTCACTGTGATGATACAGCTAATCTCTAAGGAGGAAATTTCATCTTTTTCCTCCAGAGAATTGTATTTGATCACCATGAAGTAAGAACATTTATGAATGAAATAATCATGTTGCAATTATGGGATCACTTCTGTCACTCCCAAATCCTTTGCCTTCAGAGCATCCAATTTGGGTCTATTAAATTAGTGTAAGTATTTGCAGGACCCTGAACAGAGAAAGCATCTATTCCTCCAGTGTTAATGGGTGAAACTGCATTAGCCTTATTACTTTGATAGTATCTCTGTCTAGAACAGGTCAGTTTCAAATACTAGACCTTAAATTGTCTTTAGAGTCAGAGCACGTTTGAGAGGTTTTTTAGAAAGATCAGTGTTGTCTATAAATACTTATGTGATAATTGGATAGGTCATTTCATCCTCCTAATGTATAGATAAATTTTTGCTATCCATCTTCTAAATAGTCCATGAATCTTCACTCAACACTTCTAGTTTATCCATTTTTCATGTTTATTTTTTCATAGATATTAATCATTTAAATCTATTTATAAAGGTAATATATTTACATGTCTAGACATCTGAATATTCAAGCTCAATTTCTCATTCCATGCAGAAAAAATTGATTAGCTGTACCTAGAGAAAATTTGTCAGAGAGTAACTGCCAGTATTAACATCTGCCAGCCAATCTTCTTTATAATCAGCAGCAAAAAGAAGTGATTTTGCCTCTTGGGAGAGCTTTCAAAGTTTCCTGTCTCAATTTGCAGTTTGTGTCTCTCAGGGGTGTGAATATGAATAATATTACAATTCTCCATAGCTTCATCTATCAGATGTGTAAACTGATGACAGGATCCTAGTAACAAAATACTGGGACAATGACATCGCCTAGGCTGCTCTATTAAGAGAAAAAACAGAGTCAGCTTAAAAGACTTGTGAATTCTTGGGGTAGAATTGACCCGAGGTGTGCAGAGTGAGAAAAAGAAAAGATCAGTGCAAATACAGAAACAGTTATGTCTCAGTGAAAACAATGTTAGATCTTAGCAGCAGCATGCAGCTCAAGGTACGTGCACTTCAAACAAGCCGACAAACAAACAAACAGAATGTTAGAGCTGAGACATCAAAACCACAGAGACTTGGTAGATGCCAATTCCTATTAATTTTAATGGGCATCTAGCATCCGGATTCCTCGGGATCGTTTGAAATTCAGCACAAAGCACTAGTAAATGCTTATATTTCCCTCATCTTCCTTATTCACATCAGCAGTGACTCTTAATGTGGAAACTAAAACCAGAATGTAGCCAAAGGGAAGGTAGTAAGGGTGTAGTAGAGGTATGACGATGCCTTCTCAGGCCACGGGTGACTTGGGTAGTTTAGTCATAGCATCATTCTTTTCCCTGCACTCAGAACAGGGATTGAGTAAAAGGTGACCCCCTTTTCTGGAGCACTACAGTCTTGGTCTGCTGAACAGTGGCCTGGGGAGTTCAGAGGCAGGTCCTCGTGAGCAAAGATTGGTGGTGTGGGAAGCCGCCATCAACCGTATGCCTGTCACTAGCGAGCTTGAATACTTCCAGTAGTTCCCACACACTCGCAGTCAGCATGCAAGAACACATGTAACCACATCCAGGAAGGTTGTGGAGCCTAGCACGTCTGTTGTTACACCATCTTTGCCCTTCTATAAGCCTGAATATTATGAGTACTGGACTATTCATCAGGGAATTTGAACTGTATATGAAAAGGTTATTTCAGAATTTGTACTGATGTCTCAAATGGCACTTCACAAAACTGTTGGAACATTCTGGTCTTTAATGATGACCTATTTAAAGACTGCATCTGCAGTGCTTAAAGCAACTAGCCTTAAAATCTTTTACAAGAGGAATATTAGAATTGTTTCATTTCTTGTATTAATTTTCTGCTGTACCATTCAATAGAAGAGGAAGAACCTTGAGGCAAACTAGTTAATGGTCATATACAGTATTTATTAAGAAAATGTGTTGAGAGACAAATTTATATTCCTTAGTTATTTTGAGTTGCCTGAAAATAATTTCTCATCATACTTGAATTCAGATTATAAAAACTAATCAATGAATCACAAATGAGAGCGTATTCCTTCTCCGTAAAGTATATTTGCTACCAGTGTAGTACACGCTAATAAGAAAGGTAGAAAACAAGTAAAGTAACTGAACCCTCTGTAAAAGATAATTGCTTGTAGACTAGTCATCACAATCAGAAAGTAACTGAACAAAACATATGCTCCCAAATAGTGGTAAATTAACATAGCCTCATTGACCTCAGTGCAGCCAGCCTGATTTACAGCAGCACCTGTCCCCTTGCACTTACAGACTAAGCAACTACTTTATTCATAAGTGGTTTTTTCTCAGAGATAAAAGGCTATCTTTCTGCTTGCCCTCCGCTTATTTTTTTAAAGAGGCTGTTGGCATATTATTAGAAAAGCCAACAACTGACTGAGCTGTGCTCAATATAATGTCATAATTTATATTTCGACTTGGAAACACGTGTGCTGAGATTGAAGTTATTTTACTCCCACAGGGGTAACACTCTATTTTAAGTGCCCATTAACTAATCCTAAACAGCAGTGGAAAATCAGTGGAAATACATGTGACATCTACCAAGTGAATACCAAGTGAATTCATGAAGATTACTGCTGAATACAAAATTATTCAACTATAGAAGGGATACTTGAAAGAAAAAGTTGCTGAAATAAGGAGCTAGTCATAAAAAATGTGTGTCCTTCAGTCATAGTTCTTTTATATTATATGGCTCTATTCATGGCAGTTAGCCTGCATTTCTATTATAAATCCCAGCTTTCAGGGGCTTAAAACTTGCCTATTAAAACTTAGTCTGTGACTTGGTAGTAACACATACGTGTCTGGGATTAAATTTTGTTAAAATAAAAAAAATATAACCGCCACTTATTAAAGTTGAGTAAAATGTTAAGGCATTCCAAGGATTATGCTTAATATTATATAGATCTTTTTCTATATACTTCTTACTGTTTGGTTCCACTAAAACAGTTATGAGGAGAATTTCTGTAAATGTCTGATTCTGCTGACATATCAGTGACTGCTTGAATTTCTCCTGACGCCGACAGAAGGGTATGATCTATAGAGTTAGTATCAACATGAGAGGCAAAAACCTAGCTATTTATTTAGCTCTAAGCATCTAGGTGATTGTTGATAGACCTCAATTTCTAATGGGTTGGGATTGCTCTGTTACCAGTATTTAGACTTTTAATCTGTATGCAGGAAGCTTGACTTGGATTTTAGAAGTGCTGAGTTCTCCCAGTGCCCATTGAGGTTAAACTGGGCTAACAAAGCCCAGTGAATAGCAGCATAAGTGCCTAATTTCAAGTTCTAAGGTTTGAATATACAGTCCTAGTTAATGGGAATAGTTGGTGCTTTGTCTAGCTAGATCTGGAGCTGAGTAGAACTTTAACCCACAACTTAGGGCTATCAGCAATAAGTGGGAAGAAAGGAAAGAACAGATTTGCACACTAACTCCCTCGGACAGAGTTCACAGGGTGATTCAATTCTGAATGCAGAATACAACATGCAACATGGAAAACTGCAGATCTATAATTATAATGAAACCAGAGTTGCTGTAATCTAGACATGTTCAGAATGATGAAACACATTTAAAATCTGCGTTGTTATTATCTGTTAATCCAATTTACTACACAAGTTGATTTTCCAGTCAATTTCTCTGAGTTAGAATGACTAGGATGGGGTACACAAAACACTCACATTTATTCCAGTATTTGTATGCAAAGACAAACAGTTTTCATCTCTAACTTTTAAAGATCTTTCTCTCACACACTCATTCTTTTCTATTCTCCACCCCAGCATAGCCTCCCTACACAAACGTTTTCCCAAAACATTAGCTGATATATTGATGTCATTTCCCCATTCTAGACATCCTGAGATGATCGTTCTTCAGAGAATAAGCAATGCTGAAGTTCATAAAATTACAGGAAAGGGGCTTCTCTTGAAGGTTAATTTATGCTGGCATGATTTGGGGTAAAGAGTCTTTTTTGCAGTGTCTGCACACTGTGTAGCAAACGGAGGTCCCAATTCAAGATCAGGAAACAATGTGTTACCACAATATAATACAAATTATCTTGAAAGACATATTAAGAACTAAACAGAAAACAGTTGAAGTGCTTGCCTTTCTGACTGTTTCTGCAAAACAAAGCAAAACAAAATAAAATCTCCAGAAGGAAAAAAAAATTATTAAGTTAACTGATCTTAGGAAAAGATGGGTTATTTTGATAAGAAATGCCTTAGATGTGGTAGCCAAATCACACATTGATTTTGGATGGTTAGGTTCCTTGGTTAACACGCCCTGCTTTGATTCTCAAAACCCTCCTAGATGATGTTGATTATTTTATGCTCATTTACTGTGATTTGTAAGTAAATCCCAGACGTAATTTATTTTTTAAAAATGGAAGTAGATGTAGACATATAGAGAATTAAAGTTAGATTGAAAGGAAACTGAAGGGAAACTCTTGTGACAGCCCAATTTAAGAGGAGGTTTACTACTGTTTATAGCAGTCTGTGTGTTTTACATTTCTTTTTTAGTAACTACTGCTTTAACCATAAAGGTATGAAGATTTTGGAGCTATACCTAACTTAGCATTAAATTGGAGCTCAATTTACAAAACTGGTTTAATATGTTGACAAGAAGCAAAGGTGAAGTAAAACTTACTTCTCTGATGAGAGTCTCATATTCTGTGTTAAACAAAAGGAAACAGTTGGAAGAAAAAATACCCGTGAAACAATGTGAGGGTAGCACATCAAACCAGTTAGGTTCTTACCATTTATTCACTTAAATAGGAACATTTAAACAGGTACCTAATAAAATTAACTTTATAGTCCCAATTTCATGAAAGCTTATCTACTTTATCCAGTTTATTTGACTTTCCTCAAATTCTTTCATAAATCTGTCCATTTTCTTCAGATTGAAAAAATTTACAGAATCTGAAGAGCTGGTGTGTTGTGACCCCACATTTTCCATGTTGACCTGTACTGCTACCTTTTTTTTTCTGTGAATTCCCCCTTTTTTTGTTTCCATCAGTTACCATTTCTATTGTACTTCAAGAACTAAGTTCTGGAGTCAGGGCTTGGGGTATTTGTTCTCTTTATACAGTAGCTTCCACAAGAAGGTCGTGGGAAAAGAATATGGTATGTAGCTGTTACTATGATGCACTCAATGGCACTTGAAATATTTAAAGGTTGGTATGAAATGTTGAAGTTCTGTATAAACATTGTGTTAGAAATCTATATACCACTCGTTATTCCTGTGTATGCAGTCCTTCATTTGTGGTTTATTGTTTGTCCTTTTTCTCAATGTGTTAAATTGTGGTTAATTTCAGATGGTGAAAGAAACATGGAAAATTGCAGTTAGCTCTTTCAAAATTTGCATGGAAAATTGCAGTTACTGCTTTCACCATCAGGGCTAGCTGCCATTTTCTTATACATCATATGTGAAACTACAAATAAGGAAATATATCTCAGTAATTTTCTCAACCATTTTTACAGTTATCAGAGAAATTACATTGCACTGAAACCGCTTTGTCTGGATCAAACATTGTTTACAGCTCTTTTTTTATAGTCCCATCAGTACTAAGTGGACTATTAATATTTTTTGTTGTTATTTATTGAATGCAATGATTTACTGATTCTGTTCTTATCTTTATGCCCTATGTGTATGCATTGCATGTCGTGCATTTCCTCTAATTAAATTACCAGATTGCTGTCGAACCAATTGTTTTATTCAGTTGTGGAATAGAAGTAATTTTAGTGCCTTTACTCATTTGTTAACTGAGGGAGGAGTAGCTATATATTTTACTTGACTGTAACCTGCAGGAATCAAACTGTGGCTGAACAAAACTATGTAAAATTGCTTTGATTTTTATGCAAGAATTAGACTAAAAGAAGTATGATTGCCAGAGGTTTTTTTTTTAATATAGTTCATCTGACATCACAGTCCTACAACTTCTGAGAGCTAAGGTGTGTTACCTTATACAAATGAAATTGAAACACACAGCCTTTGCAGAACAGAGCTCTTTTGGAAGCAGTCAGGCAAATATGATTAGGTGAGATGAAGTTGTCCGCTCAGGAGGATGGCTTGCGTTGCTATTGTAATTCCCATACCTGCTGCTTCTGAGTCTGACACAATGCTTAGCCAGTGCATCAGCATAGTCACAAACGTCGTGCACTTCTGCTCACCTGTCCTTTAGATTCCTTGCTATGCTGGCAGGACAATCTAGTTTCTGTATTGATTGTTGAAATGAACAGATATGTCATAAGTAAATTAATATAAAAGTGAAAGCCATTACTGAGACCTCCAAATGTGAATTCCCGTTTAACATGTAACATCAATAGTTTTGTAAGAACTTAAACCTCCATTTCAGCTGTGTTCTGCAGGGTATATATGACTACATTTGATGTGGAACCACTGGATACTGGATGGGATGCTTCAGTCACTAGTTACCATGAGCACGGCTCCCATTCACTGATCTGAGTCAGAGCCTCTTGGCTTTGGTGGTACGTGTATATTCTTGCATGGAGTTGGCGCATGCTCTACTGTGGAAATAAGAAAGGTCCATGTTTGTCCTTATTCACTGATGGTGGCGACATGGGCTTCAGCACAGGACATCCTGGATATATATTTATTTACTTCACAAATATTTGAACTGCTATTCTCCTGCTGTCCTTGATGAAAGCTAGATTTACTGTATTTTGTCAGCAGTCTACACTACAATCTTAATGTAGCTACAACCTTTGCAATTCTGGGACAAGGTTAAGCCCCTGGAAGCAGAGTATCACGTTACACACAGAATGTTGAATCCAGCTTTTGAAAATCCAGATCCTCTTCAATAAAATTCAGAACATATTGTTGCTTTCCTTTGGCTATTGTATACCACTGCTATGTGTGGAAAGAAAGCAAAATTATTTGCATGCTGCATTTTTTGAGGGGTAACACATTTTTATAGGTGTCACTAGGAGCAAGTATCTAGCATTCCAAGCAGCCTTTGGGAGAACAACATGTAAGCTTTACATTCTTCTTCAACTTAGCATGTAGGCATTCGCATCTTATCTATTAATGAGCTATTTTTATTTTTCTTAAACATTTATCTTTAAATCCTTTTTTGATTTTTTTTTTTTTTTTTTTTTGTGTGTGTGTTGGGGAGATTTTTCCAAAAATATTATATTTTATTAGGTATTCTGCATGGTCTATTTTTCCTAGGATAGATTTAATCTCTTACTCATCTTCCAATGCAGTAATACCATGAGCATACAACCCTGGGGCTCCACTTTCTGCAAGACTCTACACTGAATATAGTATCCAGGTTATTGCAGTGGCATGTGAAGATTTCCATGACACAGACTTAAAGTACCTGGAAGACCATATCTCCCTTTGCAACTCTAATCTCCGTGGTTAGAAACAGCAGAATTATCTGCCCCCAGACATGATCAGAGAGTCTACATTATTTTAAGCAGTGTTGGCATTTGCTAAACTGGCAATGTTGCTCATTAAAAAAAAAGAAAAATGACATGCAAACAGAGGATAAAAATGCCTTCTTGTAGAAAGCTGAGTCACTGAAACAGATCTAAAGACTTTGTTAAGTTGCTTTATTTTATACTTGATATAACCATAATGCATTAATCCAGATGGCATCTAAACCTAGTGAAATGGCAAATGACATTAACTTGTTAGGCCACTAGGTCAGAATTTCACCAGTAGATTTTTCAAAATGAGAGACCAGAATAAAAAAGACTGTATAGATAATTTGTTTGTGTATGTAGTCCTAATTTTTTTCTCATATGAACTGTAATGCCATTATATATATTGAGTAGTGTCTTTCTCCACCTCTTTCATTTTCAGGCTAATGAGGTCCTTGGTTCTACCAGAAATTCTTGTTATACGTCGCTAAGTGAATGGTTGTGCATTTTGTGCTGTTATATTTCATCCTATTTCCATTGCTCCAGTTCTAAATGTCATCCAAATTGTCTTGTAGGGTATTTCACTCTTCTTTCACATTGATGATGGCTCCCAACTATGTTTCAGCATCAAACGTCACAAGCATTGTCCCAAGCTTTTGTATCAGCTTAGTAATTAAAATATTAAATAAAATGTGTGTTAACAATAATCCACTTAAAAATTCCACCAGTAATCTTATTGCCTAAAAAGGCATTTAATCTGAGCAGATAGGTAACTCTGGATTCAGGAGAATAAATTTTTCTTATGGGTAGTTTGTGTTGTGTTGTAGTCAAGGTAGATGACCAATGTTGTGAGAAAGGACAGCTAAAATCAATGGTAACTACTTAGATATTTAAAGTGAAGCATGTGTTCAGATTTTTAGCTATAAATACCAGAGGTAAATTTTTCCCTCTTAAACTTTTGCCTTGAGTGGAATCTTGTTGCCTGTGCATCCTGTTGCCAAGAGCAACCTGTACTGGCACTGGTACAGTGGCAAAGATCAGCTACTGCTTTCAGAACAGACATCACAACATAAATGTGTGCATTAGGTCTGATTTTTTTAAACACTCATACCAACATTATTTAATACTATTTTCCTTATTTTGTAAAATGATGGAGGTTTTTTTTTTTCACATCTGCAATTAGTAGGGAACAGTGAACAGAATTCCTTAGTAAGTAACATCCAATATTATAGCTTTTGCTAATTGTTTCATAATGAAGATTATTATCTGAAATATGCAGGGAGAGGCAATGTAATGGTGCCAATCTGATGTCCGCACTGATAATAGATGCAAAATTGTAACAGATATAGCTTGTGATGATGGAAGACTTGAAGGCAAATTTGCAGAAAGCTTTTTTGATTCAGCCTTTGATCCTCAGCCATACTCAGATCACAGGTCCTACACATGTAACTTCCTAGGTTTAACTATCCCTGAAAAGATAAAGGAAGCTCAAAGCATACAAGATAGGTAATTCCCATCTGAACAGAATTCAGGCAGTACATTTCTACTTTTGCAGCTGAATCTCCTCACACATACGCACTCCAGTGCCTAGTCAATTAGGTGCTTAGTTAGAATTTTACTTTTCATTTTTTCATCTGCTGTTGTAGAAAAAAAAGAATTAATAAAATTATATCTAACTGAATGTCTTCCTCTGTTGTTTTTTTGTTCAGTACTTTCATAATGAAAATAGCAAGTAGTAAAAAATTGGCAGTCTTTAACAATTACTGTACCACAGAGAACAAAAAAACCCACACATAAACAGATATTGAAGGATTATCTTCCCTTAAAATATCATGCAGATTATAGTATAACCTACACAAGATTTTAGTGTTCAGTACAACTCTGTCTTCTGCTGTGTTGTAAACTTTACTGAATATGCTGGTGAAAAATAATACAAAAACTAGTCAACTATTCCCAGCAGACTTTGCATGCTTTTTTTCTGGGTGTAACTGCATAAATTAGAATGAATTTTGTTTCTTACAGACAGTAAAAAGTAGGATAAATGTGGAAATCATTTCAAGTGAAAGTTTCTATCCAGAATATAGGAAACACAGTGCAACTTTAACCAAATAATCTGAAGAACCTCTTGGCTTTTGACATTATTAGAAATAGTATGGTCTTTCTTTTCAGGACCTCTGACACAATTTTTGTATACTATTTACAATATTTTTCTATTTGATTCAGAGCAATCAATGAAGACAGTGACAATCTCTATTTTGTGATGCTAGAGATACCAGTTGGTATTCTTATCCTTTTAAATGTAAATCGTGTATATCTTTACTCATGGACAGTTTCATCAGAATAGCTTTTCAGTCTGGAAATGTATCTGTTTCCTCTCCTTAGGGCTAATCCTATTTCACACCATTATGATGAAGCAAAAGATCTTCAAAAGAGAAAAAGTCCTTTGCAGAAGCTGTCCAGAATTGATTGTCTTTGAAGTTAGGGTCATGTCTGATCTGGACCTGTTGTTACTGCAGAACTGCATTTAGACCAGATGTTCTTAACTAGCCACGTAACAGTTCAGCAAATACCTGAGCACTTTGCCTGAGTACACTAGGGTTTAAACACATTTCTGAGCCCGAATTGTGAGTAACATTCATGTGCAACGTTATTAATTGTGATGCATGATCATGTGTTATCTCAATCTAATGTCAGATATTTAGAAACAAAACCACACACTCATTAATAGTATTATCCATTGCTCCTGAATCACAACCATTTATCTACTTTGCTCAATTTTTTATCTGCACATTTTCATTTTCTATTGGGAAATTTACAATCACGTAGTCTCTTAGAGTGCATTTTATTCAATATTTAATGTTTGTCAGCTTATTGGGTCTGAGATATGTTTTCTTCCCTGCAGGATGGTACCAGGCAGGAGTAATGAGAGGCTACTCTTTATGCTGATAAGTAAAAAATATAAATATTCTCCCATGCCATCACTACAGAGTGATCCATTATGATGAAAACAGAAAATAAAAGCTATATTTTCCCATTGTACATTCTCCAATGCAAGAGAATTCAGGATTTATCCATATTCGTGAAAATTTTCATAGTTAAGACAAAACAGAAAATTTACTTCATATTATAAAATCATAGAATGGTTTGAATTGGAAGAGACCTTAAAGATCATTTCGTTTGAAGCCCCCTGCAATGGGCAGGGACACTTTCCACCAGACCAGGTCTCTCAAAGCCCCATCCAACCCGGCCTTGAACACTTCCGGAGATGGGGGCATCCACAGTTTCTCTGGGAACCCTGTCCCAGTGCCTCACCACCCTCGCAGTAAAGAATTTCCTCCTTATGTCTAATCCAAACCTGCCCTCTTCCAGTTTAAAGCCATTACCCCTTGTCCTATCGCTACAGGCCCTTGTCAGAAGGGCTCTCCTTTAGGCCCCCTTTAGGTATTGGAAGGTTGCTGTAAGGCCTCCCCCAAACCTAACCTAAATAACCTAAACAAAAGTAAATCTTTCCAGATTATTAATTTCCAGTTTTCTACAGTTTATTGCTTCTTCTGTCTTTATTCACTCATTAAATACAAAAACAGCAAATACCTAATTTCAGTAAAGCTTACTGTCAGCTCTTAGGTGTATCACAGTCTTTGCTCTTAGCAGGGCTTACAGCACTGGGCCATGAGTTTAGCAGAATTATTCCTGGAAATAA
Organism: Tetrax tetrax; assembly: GCA_009806455.1. Classification (NCBI taxonomy): domain Eukaryota; kingdom Metazoa; phylum Chordata; class Aves; order Otidiformes; family Otididae; genus Tetrax; species Tetrax tetrax. The sequence continues at coordinate 199,418 of WHYT01015768.1, forward strand.
ACCTGATTCAGACTAAGGCCTGTAGTGTAAAGTCCTAAATGTGTTTGCTAAGAACTAAGATTAATACTAGCCTGATTTCTGATTCTCAGCTTCCTACATCATGCCTTCTTCCATGGGTGTTTTGAAAATTACATTAAAGGTCAGTTGAAAAAACAGCTGCAAGTGTACCTCTAAGTCTGAATGGTTCTATAGATTCCTGTAAGAACTTGTCTAATATTATTCACCATTTTAAGCACAGTTGCTAAGGTTAATTAGATTTCTGACCCCTAAAAATTTTAAGTGTCTCTGATGACTTACTTTCCAACAGATAATTTTGTGTGAGAAACAGAAAAAGAATAACAAATAGACTATGAATAAATAAACTCTTCATATTCATTCACATGAGGACAGAGAATATGTTTCTGACATTTAATTAAACATCCAAACATCCACAAGATCTATAATAAACCACTTTGCAAGACGTCTAAATGTCAGAGAAAAATACATTTTACATGAAATGTTTTTCTACCACTGAAACTGTGAAGAAGATACAGCATTTAAAAAAAAAAAAACAACAACAAACCAGAAACAACAAGCACATATTTTATCTGGAAAGTACTTTTTCAAAGGCTTCTGAACAGCTAGTTTTTTGCAATATGACGAGTGGAATTACTTTAATTTATCACACAGGAGTTTGAAACATTAGTTTTACAGATATGCCAGGCTGTTCTAATATAATTCAAGTCCTGAGACTTATGTTAGTCAATGCATAGCAAAACACTGGAAACATTGAATTGATTCTCTTACTTAAGTTCACCTGGCACACTTCACTGGGATACAAAGATTTTTACCTCTATTTAAATGCTGAAGAAAAAGCTGTTCTAGCCTGTCCCCCACATACACATTACTTCTTCCTTCCTTTTTTTTGTCAAAAAAAAAGCATCCTCTGACCTGCTGAAGGGATGTATGGCTGTGATCTGGTCAGTGTGGTTGCAGAGAAATGTAGCAGTGTCCTATACTGGCCTTTCGCATCGTAGGAAACAAGGGAAAACTGTGACATCTTTCCTGCCTTCGTGGATTCATCCACATATGGTAGCCTATTGTTAGAAAGTTGGCTTGCCAAGGTGACAAGTGTTGCCAAGCTTTGGCTTGTCTCTCTGCTTTTTAAAGATAAATATAATACAGGAGCAGTTTGTACAAAAGGTGCTGAAGTTACGGTCAGAATGAGATTCACATGCAAGTCTCTTTGATAGTGGCATTCATTGTTTTTGAAATCCTAGGAGGTTTTCCCCTTCTTGCGTCAAGAAGATCAGGGTATATTATGGTCACAGATTAAATGAAAGATCTGCAAGATGGCCCGAACAACAACTGTAGAAGAAAAAATAATATGTGTCATTGTTTTCAGAATGAACTGCAATGAAAGAGACCAATGAAGAAAGATCATACTGGCATTGACTGGAAGAGCCCTTAGGCTCTCAGTATATTTCTGTGGAGTAGTTGCTTCTGTGCAAGCATATACTTTTACACTGTATTCCCTTGCATGAGGTATTAAACATAGAGTTAAGCTACTCAAAAATTATGTATTTTCCACCTGACTGCAATATACATAACCAGTATTTCCTATCAGTTTAGAAGTGGCATTCTGGCCACCTGTTTGGAGATGGTGGCTGCTACTTTTGACCCATTGGTAAATCCCTGCAAAATATAGTACTGTCTCCTTGAAACTAGCAGGTACAGCATGACAGCATCGTATGGAGTTAGTTCATCTCCAGTGACGTCGTCCTGCCTGACCTGTCATAACATCGTGCGTATTGACATAATGCAACATCTTTGTCACTTTGCGTCACCAGCCTGGCTGCTTAGGTGCTACTTCTTTCCAAGGGCAGCTATTGTAAATGTCATTTGCACACCGTGTCAAAGCAAATACAATTGTGTTCACGTCAGTCACCACTGAGTGTGTGCTGTTACCTGTAGTGTAAATGGATAGTAAATTAAATTGCCTTC